>VZTM01009218.1:1133501-1153039 GCA_013400555.1 Jacana jacana | reverse complement strand
TGCTGGGGTCACTGCGGTGCCCCGTGTCCCTGTGCCACCGCGCTTGGCCCTGCCGCGGGCCCCTCCGGCTTTGCTGCCCGAAATACTGCTCCTCTCGAGGTGGTTGAAATGGGGAAACAAAACAGAGAGCTATTTGCAAATTAGAAAAAGCAAGGTGTAGTTGATTAGCAAATTAATTATTTCAGTACCCCCAGGATTATATTGTTTTTCCAAGTTCTGTGGGCCTGTGTAATTTACTAATTTCACAGTCACTGAACTTCCCTGGGAGTGAGAGTCAATCTCCCCCACCTCTCTCACACAGGCAGGATTCGGTGCGGAGGCAGAGGGTCTGTCGGCAGCAGCGAAGGGAAGGGGGCGTCCAGACCTTTCCCCCTCCTCCTGCCACTGACCCGCTGCCAGGTTCTGGCCAAATTCTTTGTTTTTCTTCTTTCTGAGGGTGGACAAGTACCTCCCTGCCCGAGAAGAGCATATCCTCCTGCTTAGAAGGGAGTATCTGCACAGACTTCCCTCTGCTGAACACTGTCACCGGCTTCCCATATGGGTACAGAAAAAGGGCTGCTGCCTCATTTGTCCCTCACAAGCTGATGGAGAAGAGAGTTCCTAATAAAAGAGGGTTTATATTTTTTTTTGTCATCAGCAGAATGTCAGCTTTTGGTGTCTGACGTCACTGTCTCGCAGAGCATTTGAGAAAAAGAATTGAAAACAAACCAAATAGGGCTATCCCAACAAAACATAGGGATAACGTGCCTGTGCTGGTGGGAAACCAGCACTTCCCTCTGCCCACCTGCTGCAGATGCAGGAGCAGATCTCGGTTTGGGGTGATAATACAGCATCACCTGGACCAGGTAGCACAGCACCACAACCATCCCTCACCGCTGGTGAAAAGGAATCCAGAGCCCCTGGCTGTATTTATATCTGTCTGCTTAGTCCCGACCTCTAATTAATCTTCTTCTATATATAGATTCTGTAATTTGATAGCACGTTACTACATAATACCCTATGTCACACCCTATTTATACAGGCTTCTATTTTAAGGCTTCTGACAGGACACGGAGGGCTGTGGCCAGTGTGCCCTTCTTTCTCCCCACTTCATTATATGCCCCCAAACTGGGGCAAGTGGGTTCATGCAGCTGGAGTCCAACAAAGTTCCCAGCTGCTGGGTGTCTGCAGCTCAGCACAATATTTTGCCTGCCTGGACCAGGTGGCAAGAGCCAGGTAAAGGGCAGACACTGGGGGGGAGCCCGTGGCTCAAAGTGCTCGCACGCCCCTGCACTGCGAGTGTGGAGGCAATTGAAGAGGCCACCGACACGCTCCAGACAGGACACGTTAGCACTGCACGGCACTGCACCGCTCATGACACCCCGGCTACTCATGGAGCACCTCATTTCTGTAGGGTCACCACTGCACTGGCACGAAACTGGAGCACTGCTGTAAGGAGATGCGGCCAAGTATGTTATTTTATTAAAAAAACACACATTTTAAACCCCTGATACCTTCCCTTTCTTTGTGCAGTAGGTGATGTTCTAAGTTTGGCCGTTCACACACAGCTTATTCCAGCCCTGTAGCAGGGACACAGCACGCACAGCCACAATCCCATTAAGCTGAAATGCACCAAAATACCGTTTTCAAAACCAAAAGCCCAAATAATTTTGTTCTATGGTGTGAAATTTCACTCATTTCAGCTAGTTTTTGCAGGAGAAGCCAGGAGGTAGATCTCCGTCCCCACGAGGGTCCTGCCTGGTGACATTCGCTGTCTTCTGCTGCGCTCCAGGACAGACGGCCCATGGCAGGGCAGAGCCACACTCCACCATCACCAAGGCCTAAATCTCCATACTCAGAAGCTAACTTTAAAAAAACCACGTATTGCTCTAAAAAATTACATTCCTCAACCGGAAGGGCTGTGCTGGTGAGGCAGGGTGGGAGGGCACAGGGTGGGGAGCAGCTCCTCGGGGGTCACCCAGAGATGGGCACAACCCCAAATCTCTCAACTCCCAGGCGGCTGCACCGCACGCTACAGACTCCATCGCCCCTCAGCTCCCTTCTTTATCATGTTGCCTGGTGGACAGGGAAAAAAAAACAACCCACTCCAGATCCTGTCTGCGTTGCTCTCCCCAGGCTCCGGCGTTGGGCAGGGGCTGTCGCGCTCCGCAGGGCATCACCTGCCCTGGAAACACAACCTTATGCCAGTATCATCATTCCAAAGTGGAAAAAACAGCGAGAGAAAGGCTGCTCACCCCTGGCTTTGTTATGCCACACTCTGAGCTGGTGTTTTTCCTGTTGGGTACTTCCAGTGCGGGGATATTTGTTGAACTCCTGGCAGCAGGCTGTTAACAATCGCACCTTGCTGCTCCTCACGTCAGCAGCTCCCAGAAACATGCACGCACCGTGGGACGTAACCAGAATAGCTAATCATCCAGCTGGGGAGCCACCACCCCACTCCTCTCCTTACCAATGGCCTTTTGTTGCCTGGCACTGGGTTTGTCACTCACCAGTTACTGGGCACCGAGAGCTCCCTATCATCCAGGTCCCTGCCCCTGCCCTTCTCATGTCTCAGTATCCACAGCGTCTGGGGAGCAGAGGCCGACGCATCCAGCCTCGACGCAGCTTGTTCTGCTCATGAACAAGTAAAACCTTGTTTCAAATGCAGCACCCCTTATTTATCCATATTTATCCTTTGAAAGCAACCCCAAACTCTAGTGAGCAGTTTCACAAGGTGTGTTTCTCCTCCCTGTGAAATGACACTGTTTTTACCAGTAACAACCATTGCAGGGAGCCTCCTGCGCCGACCTGCCTCGCGCCGGGAGCGCGGCGATGTCCCCTGTGCAGGAAAACAGAAGCTTCCCCAGATGTTCAGGCTCAGATACTCAGAATGTTCAGGCTCAGAGTGTGCAGAATTCCCTACCCATGTGGCTTTTTGGGTTTTTTTCAGTTGCTGTAATAAAATCTTCAGTGCTGAAATCAGTTAGTATTTGGAAAGCCTCTAAGATTCCACACTAAATGGCTGACAGACATTCGCACGGCTATTAGATAAATAGGTTAATAATAATAATAATAATGAAGATAGCTGGTGAGAAGGCATCACTCCTAATGATGTACAATTTATTTCCTTAAGGGTGTGCTAATAAACAAAACATTTTTAAAATCTGGCACATGTACTCCACATACACTCTCAGATCAAACTGGTTACTCCAACCACAGCATGGTCTTCCTCTTCTTCCCCCTCAGAAATTTCTCCTCACCATTTGCCGTGCTGGGCTGCTGCTGACAAGGATGAGCACCCCTTCTCACCCAGCACTCTAGGTATGAAAACCTGTTGCCCTTGGTCCTGGCCTGACAGCCTGAGGGGCCTCCCAAAGCATCACCTAACCTCTGCAAGGAGCTTGGGTATTTGTCCTTGTCCCAGCCTGAGCTTTGCAGGGAGTCCATGGATGGATCCCCGAGTCCTGGATGAACGCCATCATCTCAAACCAACCTAAACCCACACCAAATTTGATGTCCATAGGTTGATACTGTGAAACCAGAGAAGCTGCCCCAAAGTTTGTGAAGGAAAAGGCTTTCCTTTTCCTTCTCAGGGTCAGCTGGCAGCATCTGTAGCATCTCCATCCCCATGGTGCCTGTGCACGGGGTGAGATGCAGCGGGAGAGAGGAGCTGGGCTGTGTGTCGACAGAGCTCTGCAGGCGCTTGCCGTGTGCCCCACATAATCTCTGCCCACTGCCTTCCCTCCCATGTCATCACCCCCAAATCAATACGGCCTTAATTCAAAACCCATCTTTCCCACACACCCACAGGAGATGGTGTGTCCCACTCGGGGAGGCACACAGAAAGGTTCCCTTCCCACCTCCGTCCGCAGGCTGGAGGGGCAAAGGCGTGGGGCAGAGTCCTCTGGTGCTGTGGGGTGGCTCCAGCGTTGGAGGAACGGTTTAGGGCTGCGTGTGCTCTGGAAAGATGATTTCCTACCATAGCTTTTAAAATCCCAGATTAATATTCTACAGGGCTAGTGCTTCACACGGGAAGGAAATGCCATTTCTAAATACTGACGTGTTTTCATTCCCCTATTTGAATTCAAGTACTTTCATACGTAAGATACCACCTTGTTGAGCTTTAAAAATGACCATGGAAAAGCTCTTCCACACCTCCAGCGTACGCAGCACCACCTCAACGAGGGGCTGTGCCAGCGGGCAGGGTGGCAACGCTTAAAACAAGTCACCCAGCGCGGTCAGGGGCAGTCGGGCTCAGGGACCTGATGCCATCCTGGACACCCACAGGGTGGGACCTGGGGTACCTCCCGCCTCCCTGCAGAGCCCCAGGAGGCGAGCGTGCATCGCCTTCGCTCACCAGGGGAACAACGAGTGGAGATGGGCACCAATAAAACATCCTGACCCTTTGGTTTCGTGTGGAAACCCCTGTCTTGGACACCCCATGGCCGAGCCGGTGCTTGGTGCCTGGCTGGACACACGCTGTCCCCAGAGCCGGGATGCTGCTTGCCACGATGGCTCTCACAAGGCGCTGTAATAAACTAGGGGGGGTTTCAAATGGAGAGAGAAAGAGGAGGGAAAACGTTCAAAATCAGCAGTTTGATAATCAGCACAAACCACCCTTTTCCTTGGGGTAAAAGGACGCTGGGAAGGGACCCCCCACACACACACACCGGGGCTGGAGAATTAATTATTCAGCCCCAGTGACACTCCAGTCATCAGCAGCAATGACACACGGCGGGATATAAAACTGCGGCCAAGCAGGCAAACAGGAGGAGAAGGAAACGTGCAGGGCCAGCCAGGAGAAGGGTGAGAAACACCTTTTTTTGTTTGTTTTTTTTTTTTCAGGGAACCCCAAGGATGGATTTGAGGCTTGGTCACTGGGCGGAGGGCAGAATGCCACCGTGTGAGGGGCAGGACTGCCGCACCCCCCTCAGGCAGCACAGCCCGCAGCACCCCAGCACTGAGACCCTTCTTGAAATGAAGAAATTCCCAGACAAAGAATAAAACTAATCCCCAACAGGGAGCCCGTTAAAAAACCTGTGTGTCTTCCACTGCCCCTGTTTGCTGTTGGGTTTTTGTGGTGTGTGTGTGTCTACAAAAATCAACTAAACTGCCGGGTTCTATACAAAAGCAAATAAAATAGAGTCAAAACAACTCTGAAATGGTTATACAACCAAAATATATGCATTGGATGTTAAACCTTCCATCAGAGAGCTCAGCTGGATTTCTTTCTTTCTTTTTTCTTTTCTTTCCTTTTTTTTTTTTTCTTTTAAATCTGCAAAATATAATTAAATTGGTGTTGGGGGAAAAAAAAAAAAAAAGAAAGAAAGAAAAAAAAAAAGATAGCCTGGTCCAAACCCTTATAAGGATATTTCAGAGAGGCTGAGGTTCCTTTTCCATAAATGTTAAGCAGACATCTGTAAACATAATTGGAATTTACTGCACACGTGAATAACTGCATATAAATTAGCCTGTATCGTTGGGGTTTGGGAAGAGGCTGCGGGTCCCCCCCCTCGTCGGTAAGAGGCCGGTGTTTCCAGCTCACACACATCCCACCTCAATTCCAAATGTCAATTTGCTATGTTTTAATTTTTATTTTTTCTCCCCATGGCTGTTTGCCTCGTTACATTTCTCATAAAGCTTCTACAGGCGAGACATTCCGCTGAATTTTGTACCTTTCCAGGTTTGTTTACCCGGCTGAGAGTTATGCTTTTGGAAAAGGCAGAGTGGTATTGTCAGGGATTGCTTAATATTAATGATGGAGACCTGGGCACTGAGGGAGCTGAACGAGCACAACTTCATTTCAGCATTCCTCATTTTTTTTCCCTGTATTTTTCTCCCCTTTCCTTTCCTTTTCACTGCCTTCTCCTTTGTTACGGGCAGGACCGCACGAGGCACGGAGCTCTCTGGCCCCAAACCCACAGGGACCTGAGGCCAGACCCTGCTCCTCCTCAAGTCAATAGAAAAAAAGCCCAAATTCTGTGGCTCAGAAGCCACAGACCAAGCTTTTAAGCACCTGCTTAACTTTACACTCAGGGGCTGAGAAGTCCTAGATAAGTCACAGTGAAGTCTGAGTACCACAATGAGGGCAGTTTATTTTTTCTCACTGGAGGAAGGCTCATCCTCATACTCCTCCTCCTCCTTTCCTTCTCCATCCTCCTGTTCCCATCCAGATCCAGTGAAAAATGAGCAATTCTCTACCCAGGGCACAGGGGAGGGCAGGTTGGTTGAGTCCAGCATGAAAAGAGGTGTCCAGACACACACAATTCAGCTCTAACGAGGATTACTTCAGATTTGCATTGAGCCAGTCAGGAGCGGGATTTACAGGGAGCCACATCATGTAAAAGCATGATTGTAGGCAGATTTACTGAAAACAAAGGGTTGTGCCCACTTTCAGAGACACACTGACACCAGCTTATATCAGCTCAGCCTTAGGCGGTGGCTTTACAGGAGCAAATTCAACCAGTTTTAAGCAAATATGAACCTGAAACCAATGGGTCTGAGATGCTGAAGCACGTTTGGGGCATGGACCCCCATGCTCCCAGGCTGGGGAAGGAGCAGGCAGTTCAGTGAAGAGAGGGAAACCCAGGAGGAGAAACTCCTCCCACCCCGGGATAAACCTCCTTGATCCCAAATCTGTTGAATTCCAGGGAAAACTGAACATGAAGGTTTCTCATCAGGTTGGTGGAGCCAAGGATGTGTTCGGAGGAGCTGAATGGATGCCACACACTGATGGCCACTGAAGGTCCACAGAGAATCACAGAGTGGTTTGGGTGGGAAGGGACCTTTAAAGGCCATCTGGTCTAACCCCTCTGCCATGAGCAGGGACATCTTCAACTAGATCAAATTGCTGAAAGCCCTGTCCAACCTGGCTTTGAACACTTCCAGGGATGGGGCATCTACCACCTCTCTGGGCAACTTGGGCCAGTATCTCACCACCCTCAGCGTAAAACATTTCTTCCTTATCTGTACTCTAAATCTTCCCTCTTTTAGTTTAAAGCCATTACCCCTTGTCCCATCACAACAGGCCCTGCTAAACTGTTTGTCCCCATCTTTCCTGTAGGCCCTGTTTAAGTACCGAAGGGCAGCAGTAAGGTCTCCCTGAAGCCTTCTCCAGGCTGAGCTCCCTCACCTCTTTCAACCTGTCCTCACAGCAGAGGGGTTCCAGCCCTCCTAGCATCTCCATGGCCTCCTCTGGCCCCACTCCAACAGGTCCATGTCCTTCTGATGTTGGTGGCCCCAGAGCTGAGGGCAGGACTGCAGAGGGGTCTCACCAGAGCAGAGCAGAGGGCTCAAGCCACCTCATGTCTCGTTCTCCATCCGCCAGTACCCCCAGGTCCTTCTCGGCAGGGCTGCTCTCCATCCCTTCATCCCCCAGTCTGTGCTGATACCGAGGGTTGCCCTTGTGGTCCCTGCACTTGGCCTTGTTGAACCTCATGAGGTTCACACGGTTCCACTTCTCCAGCCTGACCAGGTTGCTCTGCATGGCATCCCATCCCTCAGGTGTGTCAACTGCACTGCCCAGCTTGGTGTGACCAACACTGCTATTAGGCTAAGAGACACTTGATGAAATTCTGCTCACCCAGGCAGGCAGAGGACAACTCCATGCCCTGCAGAAGGGCAGTGCCTTGTCTGCAGCCCCCACCTTGCATCCCCCAGCCCCTGCCGTGGCACAATGGTGGGCCTTCCCGACAGCCTCTTCTCTACCGTAACGGCACTATCAAATGTGCCAACAAAGTAAATGAGTGATTTATTTCATTGTCACTCTTCAAAGGCGCATTTGTTTGCCATCCATCTCTCGCCCCCAGCTCGCCATAAGCTCTGTTTGTTCGGAGGGGGCTGTGGGGCGGGAATCACGGGGCTGTGATCCCATCCCGGGGGGCAGTGACCCCCGTGGCCACCACCGTTCTCACCTTGACTCCGAGCTGCCGGAGTCGGCGGGCACCGCTGGCGTGGGGATCCCTGCCGTTTTCCAAGGGATGCTGTCAGCAACGTGTGACCGGGGAGGGCTGACCTGAATTTAACCTTCCTCCGAGCCCCCCGTTTGATGGGGAGGGGAGGTGAGAGATATGGCAGCCAGAGCCGGCAACAAACTGCTGGCGTTCCTTGGGATGAAGGAGATGCCACAGCAGGGTGAGAGCTGCGAGCCCACCACGGCAGGACCTGCTGGGCAGAGCTGGGCTGGTGGGACTTGGGGCCACAGCATCGCTTTTTTCATAACCAAGGAGCAGAACCTTGCTTCTTTTTTGTGAAAATGAGACGGAAGGAGAAAGGAAAAATAAACAAAAATGAAGAAAAGGGGGTTTTCCTTCATTTTTTTTTCTAAAAAAGAAAAAAGATGGATATTGGGTTTAAACTCCCTGCCCGATCTGGTCCTACAGTCTCACAAGCAATGAATTTTAGTCATGCCAGACCCAGCTCAGCGCAGGAACAGCTCCTCTGGAGAGGTTCAGGCATGACCTCAGCTGGGGGAAACCAGCACCGTCTGTAACCCATGGGGTCCATGGGGCTGTGGCCCCCGGGGATGCTGCCCCGATACCTGCGCTCTCGAGGTGCTGGCAGTGCCCCGCCATCCCCTCCTCTAAGACCCAAAGTGGATGGACATGACAAGGAAGACACGGTTGGGTGTTTGCACCATGGGAGAGCTGGGCATGGAGGACCTTGCCCCATGGCTACCTGCCTGCACCTTGCACTAGCCCAGGCGCCAGTGTGGCCATGACCTGTGGTCACCACCGAGCCTCTGTGGTCACCCTGGTGTGGCACAATGGTCATTTTATAATTCAAAATTATTGACTAAGCACTTTTTTCCAGGCCAGTGCAATTACCTTCAAACACACCTATTGGATTTTAGTGTCAAAGACATCTCCTCTCTCTCTCAAGTTGTTTTTACTGAAAAAAAAAACCACCCCAAAACCTGGAGCACCAGACAGAATAATAAGCAGACTCACTATTTAGTCAGAGAATGACCTGAAATTTCCCTGAGGAAACATATTTTTCACTGAAAAACACTGGAAAAATCTGTATGTAAGTTTTTCCTTGACATTTTCTTGGTTTAGAGGAAACAGGAGAGCAATTTTTCCCCATCATTTTCATAGTTTGTTATTTTTTCTTCCCTCTCTCTCTACTCATCCCCACGAGTTTCCTCCAGGGTGGCCAGGCACACACTAAGAAAGAAGGGAGTGGGATGAACAAGGCATTGGGAGCCACCGAGAAACAAGGCCACATCTCAACAAGGAGAAATTACCAAAGTTCTTTTTGTTTCTGAGGTTTTCCAATTAAATAGAACCATCTTTCTACAAGCCCCGTGCTGGCACCCAGGCCGTGCCAGCAGCCTCAGGGCAGCAGCAGGTATGGAGCCACAGGGCTGGGCACCGAAGCCCCTGGTTATTGCCACGCACCCACCCTGTGGCTGCTTCCATTTATCTGGAGATAGCGTCGCTTTGGTGGTGGTCGTGGGGTTCACAGTAAATCTCTGGCTTCCCAGTAGAGCTTTCCTTTGCTTTCCTTGGCTGCAGTTAGTCTGGACTGGGTGTCCACTTCCACTCCCTGAATTCCCAGGCAGGAACCTGCTACGAACCCCAGGCTCTCGTGCTCATGTTTTGCTGGTCTTTTAAGGCTCATTTTTACACAGTATGATAAGTGATGTAATGGGAACGGCTTGCATTTCATGGGGGAACATTGAGCTGAGCTCCCTGCTCTCAGCCCACGGGAACCAGCACCCAGCTCCCATGGGGACATCACCCTCCACCAAGACACCCAGTGCCCAGCTCCCACGGGGACACCAGTAACCACCTAGACACGTGCCCGAGCCAGAAACCAAAACCTGAGCCTGGCAGTTGCTCTCGTCCGGGTTTTTCACGCCCTCCTGCCAACCACACATTGTGCCAAGGGGTCTGTCGCATTTAAATACATGGAATTATCTACCACAATGCTTCAGTATTTATTACAGAGATTTCTCTTTAGCTGCTTTGTAAATCATAGCAGAAATAATGGCCTTCCAACTGAGAGTCATATGCCACAATCAAACAACAGAAAGTCAAGATTGTAATTTAAAGTATATATTAAGAAGTCCTTATGTGAACACTTTGTTTAAATTAAGAGACGGGAGATGATTCAAACAGCAAGGCCTCACCAAGGATAATTTTTCCCAGCAAATCAGTCAAGGGTTCAGAGGAGGCTCAGGGGGGTGCGCGGGAGCCAACTGCGACCTCCTGAGCCTATAAATATTTTGGTGGTGTTGTCAGGTTACTTGAAGAGAAGCCTCTGCCCAGCCAGCGTGGTCTGTCTCTGAGTGGCACCTCGGGGCTTTCAGCGGTGGAGCCGCGCTCTCCCTCCTGGCGGGGCCGGCTCGGCGCGGCAGAGCTGGACACCGAACGGCGTCCTTGGGCCATGGCCAACCTCCCCCCGGGCAAAGCCATGCCACCCTCCGTGTGGGCTTGCTGGCAGTCCCCAGCCCTGTCTGTCACATCCCTCCCCAGCCCCCTTAACACGCGCCGTCTGCTTGGCCTCCAATGAGTGGGAATGGTGGCCCTGTTCCCACCCCCCACCATTGCAAACCCAGCCCTGTCCCACCGCAGAGGGATGTCCCACTGCTGAACCAGCAATGTGTGGGCCAAGGCAGCCAACAATCTCCTGGGGTGCACCAAGAAAAGTGTGACCAGTAGGTCAAGAGAGGTCAACCTCCCCCTCTGCTCTGCTCTGGTGAGGCCACATCTGGTGTACTGAGTTTAGTTCTGGGCTCCCCGGTCCAACAGGGACAAGGAACTGCTGGAGGGGGTCCAGCAGAGGGCTACAAAGATGATGAGGGGACTAGAACATCTCTCTGATGGGGAAAGGCTGAGGGACTTGGGTCCTTTTGGCTTGGAGAAGACTGAGGGGGATCTGATCAGTACTTATCAGTACTTAAAGGGTTTGTGTTAGGAGGACAGGGCCAGTCCTTTTTCAGTGGTGCCCAGTGACAAGACAGGAGGTAACAGGCACAAACTGGAACACAGAAGTTCCATCTAAACATGAGGAGGAACTTCTTTCCTGTGAGGGTGGCAGAGCCCTGGCAGAGACTACCCAGAGAGGTGGTGGAGTCTCCATCTCTGCTCCGTCTCTGGAGACATTCAAACCCGCCTGGACATGTTCCTGTGCGACCTGCTCTGGGTGGATCTGCTCTGGCAGGGGGGCTGGACTAGATGATCTCCAGAGGTCCCTTCCAACCCCGTATCATTCTGTGATTCTGTAAATCCCAGACAAAGTATCCAGCTCCACACTACCACCTCACCAAATGGCACCTTGCAGACATCTCCCAGTCCTGGTGAGATGGAGCCCTCCCTGCCCTAGCACCCACAGAGGACCTCTTGGATACAACAGTCATTATCGCTCATGCAACGGTGCAACCCCACAGCAGAGCAAGCCAAACTCCAGCTACAGCATCCCTGGATGCCCTAGGGACCTCATGGGTAGGACTTCTCCGATAGCCTTCTCCTGGTCAGGAGAGGTTTGCAGCCCTGTCCCAAGCAGAGATCAGGGGGCATTTATGAGCCCAGTTCTCAGAACAGATCACAGTATTCCAGTATTTATGAAGCCTCCTTTCAATAATTATCACGCTGTTACATTGGTGAGTTTCTTGACAAGTTATTAAATCATAATTTCTAATTTAAATGCCAGCTTTTGGCGTGCATGCCTGCTCAGGATAAGCTCATTTTCATTTTTATTAAACATCACCTATTAAACACAAGGAGAATTTTCTTAGGAATAACAGAAAACACCACAGGTGCCTTATTTCCCGGCTTGTGTCATAAATGGTTTCAAATAATTCCCCAAACAGGCAGCCACAGCCAGGGAATTGGCCAGGTGAGGACTGAGGTCTGCAAAGACCCTTCTCCAGATGAACGGGTGCTGGCTGGGGCTGGCACCTTCCTTTGGGTCCCTTCTCCTTGGAGGTGACAAACCCCTCAGCTGCAGCCTTTGCATCGTGCCATAAAGCACCTCCAAAACCAAAGAGCCCTCACACTAAACTCAGGAAGCTCAGGATGGCGGAGCCAGCCATCAGTACTGAGCCCCCCGTGCATGGCTCAAACCGTGCAAAAAGGGGACTAGGCAGCAATTTCTGTCTGAAAATAGGAGGTAAAAGGAAAAGAGTAAGTCCAGAGCGAGAGATGTGGGGTGAGAGGAGGTTCAAAAGCATCCAAGGGTCGTGCACTTGGCTTAACCCCTCTCTCTGGGCTGGGTTTTGTGCTAAAAGCCTGCCTCCCTTTGGGGCTGACGGGAAAAGGAATTACCCATTTCCCCCAGATGATTTCCATCTCCAGACTATACGTTCTCCGTGATCAGACTGATTAGTTAAATAAATCATCCTTACCTGAAGATAATCCATTTACGCTTTTTAATTAAACACAATTATGACAATTTGTTCTGCTGCCTGCCAGACTGCATGCGCAGCCGAAGCCGGGGGCAAGAAACTTCTGCGGATGCATTTACCTCCAGGCCAAAAAAAGGAGCAGAAAAGTACTGAAAACACACCTTTTGATGACAGTGCTGAAGAGTGGCTGGGAAGAAATAACAAGGGGAGACTGGGGAAACGGCAGAGATGATCGGTGTCCTCTGGAGTAGCTGTGGGCTTCTCTTGTGCCACTCTGCACTAGGGTATTAGGCTGGGTCCTGGGGGGCACAGGGGCTCCATTTCGGGGCTCTCTGTGCCCCCTGCCCAACACAAAGCCAGGATTAGGTGCGAGTAGGAAGAGGCCGTTTTCTTACAACAACGCGGTGTCCTTTCCGCAGCCCAACAGGACGAGGAGGGTCCCATTTGCTCTGCTGAGGGCTTTTATACACATCAACCTTCCCTCCACTTGCTCATCCAGAGCGAGAGACAGACTAGGACGGGCTGAGCCAGCTTCCATAGGTGTTAGAGACCCTCCCCGTTACTTTGCAGCCCCTCTCCCCTCCCCTCGCCACCGCCTGCTCAAGTTCAACTGCCAGCCAGCACCGCGGACTATGTGCTGTTTGTTTTGGGTTCAATGGCATCTCATTTACACGTGTTAATTGCAACTAATTGGCACTAATTGGATGAACAGGAAACCCTCTGGGAGCACTCATACCTTTAATTTGTAGTAAATATCATTAATTAACATATGCTAATTAGAGCCAATTAACATTGATTAAGGGTTGCCAGCTACTTGGAAAGTACAACTATCCACGTTGTATTAAGTCAGCACAAAATATGATGCATGCTTTAAGTCTAAAAGAAGAGGGGAGAGAACATAAGGCAGCATCTGGGGCTTTCCCACCGCTCCCACTGCAGCCCCAGCACCGTGCCATCTCCCCTGACGCCGAAACACAGGGAGGGGAAGAGCGTGCTACCCACCATCTACCACACACACCTCCACAGATCCTCTTCACTGAATCTTCATGGTTGGAAGGGACCTTTGAGATCATCGAGTCCAACCATACACACACAAAACCCCACAAACAACCAAACACACACACACACACACCCCGAATAAAACAAATCACCCAACCCAACAATCTCAGGCACTAGAGCAGGCCCTGAAGTGCCACATCTACACATTTCTTAAATACTTCCAGGGTTGGTGACTCAACCACCTCCCTGGGCAGGTCATTCCAGTACCTGACCACTCTCTCAGTAAAGTCATTCTTCCCGATATCTAATCTGAACCTCCCCTGCTGCAACTTCAGACCATTTCCTCTGGTCCTGTCATTATTCCCTTGGGAGCAGAGGCCAGGACCCACCTCTCTACACCCTCCTTTCAGGGAGTTGTAGAGGGCAAGGAGGTCTCCCCTCAGCCTCCTCTTCTCCCAGTTCCCTCAGCCTCTCTCACAGGACTTGTTCTCCAGACCCCTCACCAGCTAGGTTGCTCTCCTCTGGACACGCTCCAGCACCTCAATGTCCTTTTTGTAGTGAGGGGCCCAGACCTGAACACAGCCCTCGAGGTGAGGCCTCACTTTGCACCCACAGGTGTGGCAGGAAGGAAAGTGCACCTCCAAAATGAGTTGCTGGGACCCAAAGCTTGAAAAACCCCAACATCTGGGGCTCTGGGGAATCTCGGTGCCTCCTTGCAAGCCAAGGGTTATCTGGCTTTTTAGAACAAAAGTTAAACCAGCACTTTTTCTGCCTATGTCCAAAACATACTGACACATTTCTTGTGGGATTCAAGCATAACACGTCCCATCATGCTGACCCAGATGGAGCCTGGACCCAGCTGGACTTTGCCAGATGGATAAAGGAAAAGGGTTTGGTCCCATCCAGAACTGACCACTGGAAGCAGGAGGCTGCAAGGAGAACCAAGGCAGTGCTGTCCCCATGGAAAAACCACCTCCTCACTGCGGAGAGCCCCGAGTGGGCTCCCAAAGGATGCTTCTGCGTGCCTGGGCTTGGTGAAACTCCCTGCACGGGCTGGGGATGGTACAGAGACTTCAGCTCAAATACTTGTCCGGCCGCTGAGCTGGATCCTTGTTTTGCATGGTGCTAGGGGCAGGCAGGTGTGGAGATAGCCTCGAGCCACGGTACCTTGTACCAGGGCTTCTGCTGAGCACGGCTCTTTGATCTGGTGAATATGGGTCACCACGTTCCCGGGGTCTGCAAAGAGCCCAGGGCTGCTCTGTGCGGAGCTCAGCCCCACTCTCTGCCAAACCTGTTTACCCAACAAAACCTGGGAGGTGTAAAATAACACAGCAAAGAAGCTCCCCCGGGGTAAAATCCCACCGTTCCCACGTCAGCTGTGTTTTTGGGCATGGATACATCGCAGCCAGGGATGAAGCTCTGCCTGGCTCTGAATGAGCCAGCTTAGACACCAGGAATACCAATGGAGTGGGCACCATTGGGCAAACGTACTCTGTCCCATGGCCCTCACTGAGCCCCAGTGCCAGGCGAGGGTGTTGGAACCAGCACATGCCCCGAATACCCCAACAGATCCCTTGGGATGTTGGTGTTGTCATGGCCAGACCTTCAGGAAGTGTTGGTGCCCTTCCCACAAAGGCCACCTTCTGCTAATTAACAAGCAAATGAAAATAAGGCAGATGTTATACCTGATAACGGCATTTTCCTAAAGGGTAGCTCCTTTTTGGCTCCACTTTTGCCACCCAGAGATCACCAGTGGGCAGCAGTGCCAGTACCCGAGCCCACGTATCCCCAGGAGTGGTGGAAATCATGGACTGAGCTGTGGGCTCTGACAGACAGCGGAGATGGGCAACCCGGGGGGTGTCCAAACACCCCCGAGTCGGTCACAGGAGGCTGAAGTTCAAACACCTCTTGCTTCCCTACAGCTTTTGCGCTAAAATGATTACCGACCTGTTTACCCTCCTGCTTCCCATTGTATTATCTGATAAAACAACCCCTCATCAGTTTGCGTAGATGGACAGAGGAGAAAAGGGCTTAATCTTAACAAACACCTGGGAGGAGACACGATTTGGGCTGACACCGGGACTGTTTCCCAATTTACATGTTTCTAAAAGGATTAGCTTTTTACACTGAGAAAACAGAGGCCAGGGCTGAGACATGGCAGGGAGAAGATGCCCTGCAAATGCCTTGAATTTGGTTGTTTGGCTACAAAATGAGCTTTGTTAGCAGAGGGGGGAGCACGAGGTGCCGGCAGAAGGGTGGGTGCGGCGCCATGTCCCCCCGCTTTCCTTTCCCAGCTCCTACAAATGCTGATTGCACAGGATGGGAGCACACAATTAGCTCTGCCTCTAATTGCAGACCGACCCTGTAATTTGAGGGCTGTAATTAAAACATAGCGTTTGAGGCCTCTATCCAGTGAGCATTTTCACTATTAATGTCACAGAGAGGGTAGAGGGCGGGAAAGGGACGGGGAGAGACGCTCAGCCCAAATCCTGCTGCTCGAGTCCCGGACCCAAAGCCCTGAGAGAGTCCAACACCCAGTGTGGCAGCAGCGGAGCCACGGGGACAGTGTCATGGCTCAAAGACCCCTTGTCCCCAAAGGCCACCACAGAACAACGCTGCTGAGGAGACAGCAGGGGTTTATGGTTGTATTTTTTCCAAGCCTTCCGACAGACACAGCACAGCAAGTGCCGGTGATGCCACGGCCCCATTCGCCCTTTCTGGGAGAACCCCCCCCACTACACCCAGCACTGAAACGCCTCCTTTGCTGGGCATCGTTTTCAGGACTGTTAAAACCTCTCTCCTGGGCCTGGAGACGGAGCGGGGCCGACGTGACGCCTCGGGGAGAAACCCAGGATGGTGTGTCAAAAAACAGGCTGTAAAATTTCAGACAACTGCGATCAGGGGCGTCATCTGAGAACCTGAGAGTGTTTTTGTCATGAGTTTAACAGAAACATCTGTTGGAGAAGAGCATCACTGGCACATTTGAAGCAGTATCAGAAAGCTGATAAGCTAAAAACTCCAACAACATACGTATACATATATGTTATATAGGTACAGACACATCCCCTGCCCCTCTGTGAGGATATGCTCAATAATCCAATAGGTCTGTTCCACCTCTAATTACAGGGATCCCGTGACCCAGTCTTTCTAACCGGGGCTTTAAATCTGAGTTTACAGTATTTAGGAAGCGTTGTCAATAATGTTTACAGTGAATTAATTACTGGAGTGATTTTAATTTATATTCATTAATTATAATCTTATTAACCAATTAATTAAATCCAAATACAGGATGGGACGTTGTTTGGTGGTTACACCCTGGTAAGCAAACAAGCAGCAGCATCGTACATCCCACAAAGCAAACCAGTAATTAGGGAGGACCCAGGACCCCAGGGGCTGCTCCAGGTGGGTCCTTCCAGGGGCTGGATGGTTTGGAGGTGCTGCCTTCCTGCTGCTCCCCACCTCCTTGTCCCACTCTGCTCCCTCACTCGGCACTGCACGGCCGGGTAGACCCTCCCAGCACCCACTCTGCTGCAGAAACAGCCTTGGTTTTTGTTTTCCCCTTGGGACCTCCCCAAACATGAAAAGCTTTGTCCAAACACCCCCCCAGTGGTTCCTCGGTGCTGACCCATCGCTGCTCCTCACCCCTCGCCCCTCCACGCACTGCCTGGGTTGGGAGGCAGTGGGGTTTGTACCAACGTGGTAGGAGAAATTTGGGACTATCAGACGAGGTGGGGAGCGCGGAGTCCTCGGTGAATGAATGACTTATCCACTTGCAAATTCAACACCTCTTTTTGTTTTATGGCTGCCTCAGCATCCAGCCACACATGGATACAACCCCCTTCAACAAACATTATGCACTGGATTTATTACAGATGTATACTATTTACTAGGGTTTATAGTGATATATAGTCTCTCTTCATCATTGGAGCAGTAAAGTATATTGTTCTGACCCTTCCACTCCCTCCATTTGCCTAAGACTCCAGCCACTTGATATTTTTCCAGTTCTGACATTTCAAACATGCCATGCCATATGTATTGCCACTTTCAGGTAATTATCACGTAAAATTAGGCTAGTCTTGTACATGAAACTAGCAATTAGCCAAGGATTGAAGGTCAAAGAGATCTCATTTATAGAGTCTCTAACAAAATGTTAAGTGTAAATGTGTGTCAGATGGTCCAGGATGCCGGATTATATGGGGTCATGACAACGGGTCTGAAGTGTCATCAAGCACGATGTAACCAGTCTGTTGGGCACAGCAGTACAATCTGGGACTTATCTCTCTCAGCCTTATCGGAACCTGTGCTAAATCTAGGACACGGCCTTAGAGGAGTTCCTGCAAAACCAGGAAAAGGAACTGCAGCCCATTGTTTCCTCTGCTAGGACTCTCCAACGAGCTCTCCTTTATTACAGTGCGCCGTGCGTGACAAGCCCCGTCCTCCTCCTCCCTGGACGCCTGCGTGCAAGCCCCAGCAGGACCCCATTTCTCCCATTTGCCTGAGGTTTTGCCCCAAGTTTGGGTAAGGAAGGGCAGCGAGGGCTGCTCTGCCATCAGGAGGTGAGGGGATGTGACAGCTCCTGCCCCAGGGCTGTGCCCCTGTCCCCACGGGGCTCTGCCTGTCCCCCTGGGCAGGGGCAGTGCTGCAGCAGTCCCACAGGGATGCCAGGGGGCTGCAGACCCCCCTCCAGCTCTGAAGGGGCTTTGCTGGGAACTGACACCAACCCATCACCTTTTAATGTCATCGGAGTGGGGTTATCACTTAAGGTCCCAAGACATTTGGGACCTTAATCAGGTGCTAATTTGTTTAGTCCTTGTGAAGATACCAGCCTTAATCTTTGCTGATGCAGGGTCTCATCCTGCAGCACTCGGGAAGGCGCAGCAAAGCTCCCAGGGACATGGCGGTGCTGGGCCAGACCATCCCTCCCCGAGCACAGGAGGGCTCCCACCATCTCCCCGAGCTGACACCAGGTGCCTTGGGAAGTCACAGAACCATAGAATGGTCTGGGTTGGAAGGGACTTTTCAGATCATCGAGTCCAACCACCGACCCAGCACTGACAAAACCCACCACTGACCCACGTCCCTCAGCACCACCAGTCTTTTAAGTCCGTTCTATGCGGAGAACTCTGGAATGTTTTCATACACGTGCATCTTCCATGGGGTTTCTTGAGGTGTCTGTGGCTGAAACCTCTCACAAACCTGNACAAGCAGCCCTTCCCCACCGCACACCGTGGGGTGGGTGGCAGACGCCTTTCCCGCTCTCCCCCCACCCAAGGCAGATGAAGAGGTGGGGGCTCAGCATTTTCCTCCCAAGTTTTCCTCCCCGTCTCTTCCCTATCCNTGAAGGGGCTTTGCTGGGAACTGACACCAACCCATCACCTTTTAACGTCATCGGAGTGGGGTTATCACTTAAGGTCCCAAGACATTTGGGACCTTAATCAGGTGCTAATTTGTTTAGTCCTTGTGAAGATACCAGCCTTAATCTTTGCTGATACAGGGTCTCATCCTGCAGCACTCGGGAAGGCGCAGCGAATCTCCCAGGGATATGGCGGTGCTGGGCCAGACCATCCCTCCCCGAGCACAGGAGGGCTCCCACCATCTCCCCGAGCTGACACCAGGTGCCTTGGGAAGTCACAGAACCATAGAATGGTCTGGGTTGGAAGGGACTTTTCAGATCATCGAGTCCAACCACCGACCCAGCACTGACAAAACCCACCACTGACCCACGTCCCTCAGCACCACCAGTCTTTTAAGTCCGTTCTATGCGGAGAACTCTGGAATGTTTTCATACACGTGCATCTTCCATGGGGTTTCTTGAGGTGTCTGTGGCTGAAACCTCTCACAAACCTGATCCCTCTCTTTTCCCTCCCCTGGTATGAGACTGTCCCGCTTTCCAAGCACACCTCGGTGAGCAGAGACGGCGCACGAAAGCCAAGCCGGTGGCAGAAGCCCATGCCAGGACTATCCCTGAACGAGACCTTCTCCTGCTCCCACAAGGGAGGCGACTGCACCGACATCAGGTGTTAAAAAAGCCTCCTTGCATAATTTTGTTTATTCTCACCTGTATAAATATTTATCCTTTCTTCCTGCCACTCCGAAAAAGAGAGAAACAATGAAAAAAGAAGTCTTTTCTTCAACAACCCAACACGCTTTCCCGTGGGGTACAGTCTCCCAACTACTCCAGGTCCTTGCTGTGTCACCCACCACCCACCCC
>VZTM01009218.1:1122491-1133315 GCA_013400555.1 Jacana jacana | reverse complement strand
TTCCCCCCCCCCGCTCCGCTCTCTGAATGCCATCATCGCCTCCCTTGCTTCTCCCTCTCCCGCTCCGGTTTCCAGCCCCGCGTCCCTCCCGGCTCTGTGCCCTGACTACCAATGATGCTTCCAGCCCTGCTCTGTATTCCGGCTGGAGCCAGAGGTGGGGGCACGCCAGCCCCCTCCGCTCGCCAGCCCTTCTCCTCCCCGCACAGGGCCGTGAAACGCCGCCAGGAGAGAGACGAACGACTTTCCCCGGTTTCTCTGAACATGGCGCCGGTTGATGAGCTTTTCTAATTGCAAATGAAGGGACCCGCAGGCACGGCCCAACCCTGGGGGCTCTCCCCGTCCTTCTCTCCCTTCTCCAGCAGCGGCGGCGGAGGGAGGAGGGATGCTCCTTGTGCGGAGGCGCCGGAGCTGATGGGGTTCGTGCAGATTCGCCCTTTGGTTTCCCACCCAAAACCGTGTTGGGGACAGCCTCAAACTTCCCCGGCTCTTCCCACCGCCCCCTCCTTGGGCTCGTAACCTCCCGCTCCCTCCTGGAAGCCCAGGTCGTAGCGGCACTTAGCTAAATTATATAACTGCAAACAAAGTGTGACAGCTTTATTTGTAATTATACCGCGTTTAAAGGAACAAGATGAGCTTAATGAGTTAATAAAGTGGCTGCCTGTCAAAGCAGGGGCTGCTTTGCATAGGCGCCCGGCGGGTCCCCCGCTCGGGCTCATGCATATGGAGGGGTGCACGGAGGTGCCGCTGGCCATGGCAACGGGCAGGTAGCAGCCCGCGGCCAGCTGCCCCCGTCCCAGAAGACTTGTATGAAGTGAAGACTTGTGAGAAGCGAGCATTTTGTCTCCGCACACTTGACAAAACAAAGACAACTCACTCCTCTGGTTTCATGCCACATTTTTTATTCATAAACAAGCTGTTGGCTGTAAAGACATGATAAAACTCGAGCTCAGAGGAGGCTGGCGAACATTTGAATGCAAATCCTCAGCTGCTACAAATCCGTCCTATTATTCAGCCCTTTTTTTTTTTTTTCCCTTTTTTTTTTTCTTTTTTTTTCTTCTTTTTCCTTCCCCATTTTTGTCTTACGCTAAGCTAGGCAGGATCCCAACCAGAGATATGTGATAAACTCTGGTCAATGCAAAGAAAAGCATAAAAATTCAAAGGCTTGCCTGGGAGAGGGGAGGCAGGCGGGCTCCGCGGGGCGAGGAGGCACGAACAAAGGCCACTGTGCTGCCGGGGGGCTCTTCGGCGGCAGCCCAAGGTTTAGCTCTACATGCACAGTGTTGCCTGTTGTGATCATTTTTCACCTTTTTCCTTTTTTTTTGCCCCGGCACTAGGGTAGTTTTCTCCCAGAGGGGGTGTTTGTGGGGACAACCTGGCGTGCAGGAGAGGCTGGGAGGGCTGCTCGACTGCTGCGGTGGTGTGGCGTGGAGGGGACCCAGGCAGAGGCCAGCACCGCAGCAAGCTCCCCCCGACCCAGTCCCCGCAGCAAAACCAGGAGCTTCCCCAGCTCCCAGCCCCGAGCAACAGGAATATGTCACGGGGGAAAAAACACCCAGCCAAAAGAAACAACGTGGACTGGTTTTTAGCAACAGGAAAGGAAGAGTAATTTGGTATTTTCTGTTTTTGTCCCCAAACCTTTCAGTGTCGCACGCGTGTTGTGGCAGCGCTCGGAGCCTTTGCACGTGCCAACCTCTGCTCCAGGGATGAGGCTCCTTGGCTGGTTCTGCTGCTGGCCACGGCTGGGCTGAGAAAATCCAGTCCCACAGCAGTGACAAGGCCAGAGTCTGTAACTTAAACCCAGATGTGCTGGCACCCCAAAACCCCGCAATCCCCACTGCTTTCAGTCCAGATGTGTCACAGAGCCCAAGCTCTAGAGCTCACCCCCGCTGTCAGGCTGGACCTGACCTGGCTCCTGGCTCGTTCCTTCCCCTTGTAGACATCTGTGCAAGTGTTTTAACCTCTGGAGCCCCCCGTTTTCTCAGCAGGCAGGGGGGGGTGATAGCACTCCTCCCCGCCCACCCTGCCGGGGTGAGAAAGGCTTGCGACCTTTTGCTGAAACACGCACCCAAGCTTTGCCCTTGGCCATAATAGAGGGAATTTCCTCAGGGAGAAGAAAAAAGTGGCGAGGAGATACAGTTCAGAGAGATGAGTTTTGCATGACAATTGGGAAATAAAGAAAATAAAAGTTAGTAGGAATTCATTTGCATGAGAACGCAAATGGGAAAAAAAAAGAAAAAGAGAAAGATTATTTCTTGCAGCCTCTATCTAATAAATTATTTTGAGCAGAAAATGCACCAGAGGTCGAGAGAGCGAGCTGGAGGGCTGGGGGGTCACTCGGGGCTGTGGTTTGCTGCTCTGGATCCTGACTGATAGAGATATTTGCATTTCTGGGGTAATTCTGCAGCGGGAGGAAATTTGCTATCACAGTGTCACAAGACACCACGGACCCTCTGCAGAAGCGAGAGAAGAAGCCATTGAGCCCAATCCCTCTGCCTCCCTGCAAAACAAACATGGCAGATCCCTACCTGTGTTTCCAGAAACACCAAGCACCAACTAATTTCAAGTTTTGGTGTCACCTAAAGCAGTCGGGGCGTCCCAACGCAGGATGTGTTTGCTGTTCATTCAGCTGGCAACACAATAAGAGGCAGATGCTGAGGGGTAGCTGAAATTATAGCCAGGCAAAGTACCCACAGGAAACGAGCGACCCAACAAAAATAGCCTTTCATTCTCCCAGACAAATTACAAGGCACGAACTTTGATTTTTTTAATGGGTGCACTCGTTATTCTTAAGTGTTTGAGCAGGGTTTTTGAGAGCCAGCTGCTGATTGAACCCCCCCCTGAAATGGCCATTACTTGCGGGGCCAGTACCTGGGGAAGGTGGGGTCCCCCCTATGCCGGGGGGCACGAGCTGCCTGCGGGCAGGGCAAACCCCTCCTGCGCCCGCAGGGATGTGTGGATGCCCTCCAAGTGCCTATGGATGGGGGCTACATGAAGATGCCCTGTTCCCCCCATCTGTGAAGGCCAAAGATCCCACTGATGTGAAGGCTGGTGGAAAAGGCAAAGCAGGGTGTGAGCGGGGACGCGATGGAAAATTACGGGCGAGGAAAATATCGGTGGGTGTTTCTGCCGGCTCCGGTGTAGCTGGAAGAGGCCCCGGTGCAGGACACGCTTGGATGCGTGTTTAATCTTCAACCTGTGTTAAACCACAGCTTTGAGCCCCTCTAGGCTCCCCTTCCCGGATTTCCTAAGGTGCTTCTTTACATAAACCGGCATCGATGCTCCCACCTTGGCCGGGGAGAGGTTTCTTTCTGCAGATGCTGAGACCAGGCACCGGGAGGAGAAGGGGAGCGATGGCACCTCCCCAGCTGGGCACAGGCTCCTGGCTCCTTCCCGGCCCTTTTGGGCAAAACCCAGGTTTCTGGCGTGTGCAAGGCGATCAATGCAGGGCCCCTGGTTGCGGACAAGAGGAGAGACTTAATTCTAATCTGTATTGACTGCTCACCGCTTTGTCTGCCAATGTGCATCATGGACTTGTCTTAAACAATGATGTGGGCCTGGCAGGTTCTCTCACAGTAATCTATACCAGTGGGTCAAAATCTCTGAGCACTCGTTAAAGTCCATACATACGAAATGTACGTTTAACTACCGGAAAGACGCCGAGATGCATCTGTCTCAGTATTTATCCACCTTCATCTGTAATCCTGCTCAAACCCCAAGAATGCTTTCAATTTTGAGCAGCAGAAAGGGGCCACTTTCCGGAGTGGAGAGTATTTCCCTGGGTTTTTTATTCTAAAATACTTGGTTGTGCTACCTCATGTCCAAGGAACAGGCCAACGGAGCTGGACGATAAGAAGAAGAAACTGCCCAAAGGGAGTGAACTCAGTCTCCTGCCTCTCCCAGCACTAAGTCCCAGTTTACTGAACACCCACATAGAATCATAGAATGGTTAGAGTTGGAAGGGACCTTAAAAATCTTTTGTTTCTTTTAAAGCTGAATTTGTGTGATTGAGAAAAAGAAGTATTTGAGAGCATTTTGGGTAAAGCTCTATGGAGTTTTCCCTACTTCCACTTCCATTTTTCCCCAGGTTTGCAGCTATTGACTGGAGAACTTCTGCCACAGGATGGGTGCCGGGACCAAGGGACACACATGGTGCCACGTTCTGCCCTCTGAGTCCCCACAGTGGGATGGCGCATGGCACGGGGAGGGAATGACCCCAGCTTTGGCAGCTCACTGCCCCCTCTCCAGATTCTCTTCTGGAGGAGTGTGGTAGAGCTGGAGAAAGGCTTTGTTCTGGGGTGCTGGGCCACCACCACCCCATCTCATAAAGCCCCTGACTCCTGAGGCAGGGACCGTGGCAGGGACAGGCAGGCAAGGGTTTGGGTTAAATGTTAAGCTGACGAAGACGTCGCTAACCTCCAAAGCTGAGCCCGAGCGTGCACTTCCACAGATTTTGATAATGCGGCGTGTCAGCAGCCGTGGAGATTGAGTGATTAGGCTGGGGACACGGACACTTGTCTGCAGTTCATTTAGCTTTGCCACCGTCTGCCTGCTTGTCGGCGGAGGGCTCGGGCTGCGGAGAGGGGGCAAGAATCTGTGCTGGTCCATGCCCACCTCTGCGCATGTCCATGCCCTGCATCCCGGCGCTGATTCCCGAGCAGTTTTGGCTTCCCCGCCTTTGGGTGACAATTTACAGCCACCCATGACCCCGGCCACGGCGCTGCCAAACACTCTGTCCAGCCAGCGCTGCCTGGACCACGACTGTGGCCCATAAATGTGATTTATAGGCAGCCGTTAGGGAGAGACACTGCCTCTCGCATCAACCCGTGGCAGCAGATGGACTGTCTGCGACTTCAGTGATGGGCTTGGGTGGCAGCCGGGTGACCAGGGCACTGCCCACCTCCCTAACTAGCTGGTTAGATGGGGTTTGTCACCTGCCAAGAGGAGCCTGAGTTTTATAAATAGCTTTCTGCTCTCGGGTATTAAAAATGCAAAGCATTCAGCTGCAAGATAAAGAAGGGGCTGAGGAGAAGCAGCCACTGTATTTGAGAAAAGAATAAATAAATAAATCCACTTTGCCTCCCACCCTGGTGACACTGGGGCAGCAGGACAGATGGGGACAGCCAGGGCAGAGGGGCCATGGGAGCCCTGTCCCTCCTTGCAGCCATGCCAAGAGGGGCTGCTCTGCCTGGCAGCGTGGCGCAGGGAGATGGTGGTGTGGCACTGCAGGGACCCCTGGCAGGGCTGGCCCCTCCTGCTCACCACCTTCGGGCCCCGACTATATTTTCCCCATCGCTTGGGTGTTTGCCTGCATGTGATGGTGCAGGCACTGGGGGATTTCGGGTGAGCCCCTCAGTAGGAGGGAGCCGGCGTGGTGACGAGACGGAGAGCGGCCACCCCTCCCGGCGCAGGATGGCAGCCCAGAGAAATACAAATATGTAAAATAATGTTTTCCCCAGCTACAGTTTTCATACTCCAGCGTGGAGAAATGGCCTGCTCATCCAGCAACCGTAGAAAATCTCAATTTCCCACATAAAAATATTAGTGGCTGGCTTAAAATATTAACATGTGGATCGCATTGCCCTCAGAAGCTGTGGGATCGGAGTTTAGCATCAGCAGTTAGACACAGATATGGAATTAAAAATGTAAGCAGTGGCTTTTCAGGCCTTATTACTGCAGTGGGGAGGCCCCGCAGGACGGATGGTGGAGGGAGGGAGGAACGTGGCACAGGGCTGGGGTTTTGTGCTGTGGCTTTCCTCTCCCACCGCCACCCCGCTGGGCCAAGAGGAGCTGACGCAGCCCCAGACTGGGGGGCTGCTCCCACCCGATGCCCCCAAGGTTCTCCCTGCTCCCCCTCTTGTCTGGGTTTGCATTAAGCAGAATAAATCGTTTTGGGGCGTCTAGAGTTTATGGTGAAGGTGTACGACATGAGGGTACAGGGCATGGCTGGGTTGGCAGGGTGGTGGCTCAACCTGTCCAGAGGTGACAGGACCAAGGACAACCCCATGGCTTTAGGGAATCTGCCCCAGGCTCTGTCCTGCAGGTCCAGTGCCACCTGGGCATGTCCTGTATGGCCCCATCCCTCCTGTTCCAGTGCCCGGGGGTGACATCCCATGCTCTGGGGCGGCTCTAAGGACATATCCAGCTTTGGCCCAAAGTAAGCGGCGGCTTTCCAAGGGTCTGGGTGCATGGAGGGGCTGGGCACAGCCTGGGGGGTCACATATTCCACCCCAACACCCTCCACCTTGGGACATTCCCATCCCACCCTTCCCACTGCCCATGCAGGAAGGCTGTGGGTCAAGGACTCCATCCATCCCCAAGCCATCCCTGGACCTGGCGAGGCCTCTAGGGGCTACTATAATACAAATAATGAATAATTACAGTGATATTAAATGGGTAAATGGTAGATATTCCACCAGCCCCGTACGTAAGGGCGGAGGTAAAACCCCTCCAGAACATGGACACCTCTTTCCCCGAAGGTTGGGGCTCGGCGGATCCCACACGCCGGCACCCAGAACCGCGCTGGAGCCAGCCCGGTGGGCAACCGAGCGTGGCTACCGCCGAGCCGCCCCGGGGAAGTTGGGAAGAGCAGAGTTTGGCAGAAGGTTAGTGTCGGAAACAAAAAAACTGGCCTAAATTATTATTCCACCCATAGCCTTCACAAGGAAAATAGAAGCAGCAGATTGAGGCCTGTTTTCATATTTGATAGGGAACCAGATAAATGGCAGGCAGCTTGCTCTGATAAGGCCTTGCTCTGGGCATAACCTCTTTCTCTGAAAGCCTCTTACTATGCATAGAGTCAGGCTATCTGTGCAGCTGCACCTTGACACAAATATATCTGCACCCAAGATGAACCAATTCCCCCAGAAATTACAGGAGTGGGATTGCATCTGGGGAAGGGGCCGCAGCCACCGCTTTGCCGCCTTCTTTTTTTTAACGACACTTTTTTTCCCCCCAAGTNCCCCCCCCCCCCCCCCTTATTCTCCCTCTGCATCATTCTGTCCCTGGTGCCAGCAAAGAGCCGGGAGGGTGACAGGGACGTGGAACTGGCTGCTCCTCTCCATGCTGGGTCCAGCAGCCACCACAGCGCTGCTCCCGTCTCCCTTCCTGGAAAAAGGGGAGCAATCACACAGTTGGAAATCACCCCCAAATGTTCTCTGTTTCCAGGGGCAGCCAAGGTGCCATCAGAATAACCTGGAACTTCCCAGGCTTTTGGAGGGTATGAACAAACGTGCGATGCTGTACATCAGTGAGCCCATCACCCCGCCTCGGTGCTTCAGTACTTCCCAAACTCCCTCCCCGCATCACCACGGAGCCCAAACCCTCTCCTTTTCTGTGAAACTGGCTTTTATATACCAAATTTCTTCGGGAAATGGCTTTGGGCTCCAAAAGCATCAAGGCCAGATGTTCTAATGGTCCCCAAGCAAGAGGCCATTCCCATTGATGCCCGGTGACAGCCAGTAGCCTTGGTGTCCTCTGAGTCTGAGACAACTTCTCTCTGCTGAACTTTAGGAGCCAGAATAAATGTGTCTTGGTAAATATGACTGATAGTGGGGAAGGAGAGCTAGGCTGGGGCAGAGGGTCTCAGGGATTGGGAATTGTGAGGCAGGAAAGGCTTTTCCCATCTCTGTGAGCAAAGTCTCTGCCCTCCAGCACAGGAAGAAATATCCTGAGCACATCCAGTTCCCCAAGGAACCGGAGGAAACCGAAAGAAAAGCCAGTTACAAAGGTTTGGGAGGGAAGGAGGAGAGATATCCGAGGGAACAGCCATGCTAACTGGGAACTGAGCTGCTTATGAGCAAACCCATACTCATTTCCCACTGTTAATGGGCACGAGTAATGTCCTTGCTACCAATACCACTATTTATTATTTTTTTTTAACCAGAAGGGACTGTAAATGGGACTGCAAATTAGTTTCCCAGCTGCACGGCCACTTTAAAGACTTTATCCTAATGTTCTGTTTTGTGGTGACACGAGCTCTATCATCATAAGAAGAACAAATCAGCAATTAGTCTGCGAGAGGCACCGCCACGGAGGTAGAACAGCCCCCAGTCAGAGGGAGAGGGAATCCTTTACAATGAAAGGCCCCCGGGAGAGCCGGGACCCAGACCTCGTGACGATGATTGATGCTGGCACTGCAGAGACGCACCACACCTCCCCAGAAAATTAAAAGCCTATTTGGTACGGTACTAACAACACATCACATTGATATTGTCTCATTACCCATCAGCACAGGGTCCTTGTCTGCCCATTTGTATGGCGTTAGGGGAGAAGCTCCACAGGACAAGCACTTTCCCCCTTTTCTCCTCAACCACCCCAGAACACGCTTGGGATAAAAGTGAAGGTTGGGCAGATTCAAAGCTGCTGTACCTTTCCTTGCACATTGTTATTTTTATTATTATTATATGGATTTATGTCTCACCTAAAAGCCACGGCCCCCAGGGCAGCTCTTGCTTGCCAGAGCTGTGCCTTCTCCCAGCCTGGCACAGGGCAACGGTGGCCCCGCAGCTCTGGATTAGCGCCGACCGTGCCAGCGCCAACGCTGAGCACCACATGCCCAAACCACCTCGGGGACTTGCATGTGGCCATACGAAGGAGCCAGGCCAGCAGGGAACCGGCTCGTGCTGCAGACAGAGCCCCGGGTTGGGGGGAGAGGGAGCGAGGAGGGGGTGCTCGGGGCAGGGATGTGGGGAGGTGTTTGCAGAAGGGGCAGATTTCATCTGAGGTGCAACCAGCCTCGTTGCCAAGTCGGTAGAAAAGTGAAATATTAGAGCTTCGGGGTTTCCCAGCCCCCACTCCCTCCAAACTGGCATCTGTTACGTGTTGGGTTGGAGCAGCAGATGCCTGGTTGCATCTAATGACAGCAGTAGTCTGTTAACAGATGCCACGTATCTAGCAACAGCCTTTGTCTGATCAAAACACCAAGTGCTGATTTAGCTGCAAAGGTAGCGGGGCCAAGGCCTTTACCTCCCGGCAGCGGATGGTAAAGGAGCCAGAGCTGCCTTCTCGCTCCTCCCCTGGAGCCAGAAGAGAAGCAGCACCGGGGACCGGCTGGTCCTGGGGGGTATAACCCTGCTTATCCCACAGTGAGCACGGACCTGGGGAGGATGAGCAGCCCTGGGCTCCGCATGGGCACTTTGCTGGGTGCTAAACACAGCGCAGGAGGGACGCAGGGAAAGCACCGACCGCAGCCACCCGCATCCCATGTTCCCTGTCCTGTTCCACTTGGTCACCCTGCCAGGGAGCGGGCAGGAGTGTGTGAGAGTCATGGCCATGCTGGCTCCTCCCTGCCCTGGCTCTCCCCAACCCACCCAGTGCATCCAGCCTGGTTGCTGGCACATCCCCGTATCCCAGCTCACCCTTCTACTGGCACTGTCACAGTAGAGGTGACATCTCCACCACCATTAACCTGCTGAAGAGGTTGCTGCTGCCCTCCTAGCCCCAAGCAGCAGAAGGGATTCTGCACAGGACGTTTAGGCACGGGGGCTTAAATAAAGCATCCCTGCGATACCGGGAGCCATCCTCCTCCAGCGCTTGTTCATTCAGCTCCAGCTGATGTGGTGAGCAGAAAGGGTTCAAGTAAGGTGAGATATCTCAAGGGAAGTGTGGCCAAAGCCCTAGGCTTTGGGGTGTCTCACTGCTGCCTGGGCACGTGTCGGGCTCCTGTGAAGCTCCACGGGAACTAACTGGGGAGAGCAGAGGCCAAATCCTGCACCCATGAGAGCCCCGAGGGCTGGGAATGGCTCTGGATCGGGTCCTGGAGGCGCAAGCGCAGAGGTTCATTTTCCAAGGCTCACTCCTTCAGGCTTCCCATTTACATTTCCCCAGCCCCACCAGAGATTAGGCCACATTAAACATCAAGGACTCCCTTCTCTTGCCCACGGGCTTCTGCCTCTGCCTCTCCCGGTGACATTAATAGCAGCGACGTGCCCGTATGCAGAGCAGGGGAGACCCCTGATTGCTGAACAAATTGCAGGTTTAAAATCAAACCTGTCTCTGGGAAGGAGGAAAACACGGAGCTACCCACAACGGAGAACTTCTGTGCCCCTCTGGAAAATATTTAAATAACAAGATTAATCCCCTTTCTTTCAAATTAGTTAATAAAAATTGATTCCTCCTGGTGCCAAACACTTGTTTTCACCAAAGCTACCTTGAAACCTCCTAATACAAACAAAGCTTGAGGCCTGGTCAGAATTTCTTGGTCTTTCTATGCAAAGATGAAAGCTTGTCCTCCCTGGGGTGTCCGTGCTTTCTGTGGAGAGCCTGGTGCAAGGCTGTACTTCTCAAGGGGCATTGAACATTATTTCTAAGAGAAGGCAAAGAATCTGGATCCAGGAATCAAAAGCCCTGGATCTGGAGGTCGGGGGTGATGCAGACCTGCTCCAGCGCTGGCAGGACCTCCCCTCCCTTCCAGCCGCTCTCCCAGACAGAGAAGTCGAGGCAGAAACCAGTCCCTTCTGCCCACCCACCCACTGCCCAGCACCTTTCCTCCTCTCTACACTTCTATTTCCTCGGACTTATCACCCCACCACACTAGACAGGCAAGGACAATACGGTGAAGAACCAAATGAAGAGAGTTTTTAACCAACACACAGGAACCTAAAGGATAATTAAATGACAAGACTTATCGGCCCCCGCGGGGCATTGCCATTGTCTAACAGATTAAAAATTGTTTCCTTTCCAAAGGAAAAACAGTGGCTGATCTACCTTTCGCTGAATCTATTAGACAACTCATCTGAAACAAGTTTCACATTTTTTAATTCGACCAGCTGATCCAATCCCCCTCCTTTTGATTTCCCCAGATGGCAGGAGCAGCTGGAATGGAAA
>VZTM01009218.1:1062491-1117491 GCA_013400555.1 Jacana jacana | reverse complement strand
GATCCTCAATGCCGTAGGATCCTCAATGCCACAAAAGCTGGGCCGGCGCATTCTAATCACTTCCTGCGCCGCGGGAGCTCATCTAGCTCATTAACTGAGCTGTGCTCATTGTTTTGCCCTTGCTTAAGCAGCTACAATATTTCTACTGTATTTAACACAAACCCCATCTCAGCTGCTCCCTCCACACCCGCACGCACCGTGGGTTCCGCTGACAAATTTGGACGACCGACGTATTTTTTTGGAGGACAGAGAAATATTTTAGCTCTAGAAATACCTTTTTTTTTTTTAATTTGTGACTGGCATGACTACTGGAAAGGAAAAAATCCAAACCACCCCAAAGCCAGGCCTGCCCGCTCTCAGCCAGCCTGAAACTGCTGAAGCCAACGTTGCCGCTGAGGGTCAGAGGAGCCAGCTCTCCAGGCAGCGTTCCCCGGGCTGGACTGACCTCCCAAACACCCAGAAATCAGGGGAAAAATTATTTAATGGTGTTTGGTGGTGGCGGGAGAGGTAGCTGCAGCGTGGTAGGTGCTGCTCCAGCACCAGGAGAGGAGGGTGGACTGGGATGTGCAGTGATTCCCAGCAGCCATTCCCGTGCCTGCGGGAAGCCGGGCACGTGCTCATCCCGCTGGCCTTCCCCTTTCATCTCTTTGTGTCCATCCTTCCTCTGCAGAAGGATATTCCGAGGAAAGTTTCACATGCTTGATTTGAATTTTTATTATTATTATTATTTTTAAATTTTCTAATCGAAAGGTGAATTTGTGAAGGGTTTTTTTAAGGTTGCCATCCTTAAGAAAATGCTATTTCTAACTAACTTCTATGATTTTGGGGGAGTGAGTTTTATACAGTTTGTTCATCTTGAGGAATCTCTTTACCTTCTATTCTTCCATCTCTGTCTGGTCTTCAAGATATGCTAATCAGTGTGTAAGTATATCCTTTCAAATAATTATCATACATTATACTCTACTCATCTCTGTATAATTTCCTCATATGCATAATCGTATTTGACTTCCTTATGAATGTAAAAACCATCTTACCTTGGGCAAGTTAATCTTCATTGATTGAATATCAAATTCATTTGAATGTGTTAGCAAAGCCTTCCCCCTCCCTCCTCAACAGGGAAAAAACGGAAGAGAAATACACATTCCCCATCCGTGAAGGATCTCCGTGTTTATTTGGTCTTTATTCCTCACTTTGCTCTTTGAGTCCCACTTCTTCTCTCTCCCTTTTTTCTTTAAATAAAAATTACAAAAGAGAAAACCCAAGCATTAACACTGCTTGCTTTATTTTCAAATGCAGAATGCTTCTTTCACTCCTTGCTTCTGAGAAGGAGAATTAAGGAACCGCGGAACCTCGATAATAACGAACTTCAAAAAGGCAAAAAGCAAAGCCAAAAGTCCTCAAAATGAAAAGCAATCCACCCAGTGTGGGAAATTAGTCTTTCACCTTAAAACTCTCTGTGGGTTTTGATAGCAACAAACCTCATGGGTTCTCCTCCCTGCGTTCCACCAGCACATGGGTGGACCAAAGCACTGTGTTGGTCTGGTTCTAACGGCGGAGGACGTTGAGGAAGGAGTGACTGACCCTGACCCCGCTCCTCCTCCTATCCAGACTAAGGACCTCTTGGAAATCTCCCTACACACCTTTCTGTGGGGCTGGGTACAAGGCTCCAGGAGAAAAACAGTGTTTTCCTGCCCAGGAAATGGATGGGTAACATCCCAGCCCCAGAAAAAAACCCTCCTTTGCTTTCAACAGGGAGTGGGTTTCACCTGGGACAACGTCAGGGCTTCCTGCAGGCGAGCTCCTGTTTCACTGCCCTGATGGTCATCGTGCCACTTCAGCAGCTTTTCTGAGCTACGAGCTGAAACAGTTAAAGCATCTCTCACACAGGAGGTAACTGTTAAGTAACAGAGTCAGAGCTTGTCCCTGGGACCGGAGAATCCATCCCTGGTGGGATGCTCCTGCTTCCGCTTCCTTGCGCTACACCCAGGCCAGCTCCTGCCCTGCTGTCCCTACTGTCACACGCAGCTCTACCTCCTCAGGGCCCAGAGGTGTCCCCACACTTCTCCCACATTTGTGCCTCCCATCTGCAATCGCTCCACCTGGGCTGGGTGGCCAAGAGCCTGTACCGTGTCCCTTTGTCCCCGATCAAGCCACCGCGCAGAGCCCTCTGCCCCCCTCACAACAGGAGGTTGGTTCTGTGAATCTTGCTTGAGGCTTCTCGGAGATCCTGCCCACGTCAGGTGGAGAAGGTGGCTTAGCACACAGTTAACTAGACCCAAGCTGTGAAATACTCCCAGCTGAGTTTATAATTTTTCAAAGTTTTGTTTTGCCTTAAAAAAACCCAAACCCACAAAATAACAACAAAACAAAAATTCATGAATGCCAATAACATTCAAATCTCCCCCAGATTAGGCTTCTCGCTGGCCTCAGCTGGAGCAGACGCTAGTAAATCAGCACTGAGGAAATGCCCTGGTGATATTTTCTTATCCAGCATTTAGGAAGCAAATGATATTATCATTTAAAATCCAGCATTATGTACGGCAGAGCCCTGCCAGGCACCAGGGCCAAGGGGAGCAGCCCAGCATCGCTCCACCACACCAGTGCCCGTCCCTGTCTGACCCCCAGCATCTCTGCCATCAGGGTGCTAAGCGGGTGCAGCCCCAGACAGTCTTGGCTGCCTTCCCTCCAGCGCTGTTTTCCCCATGTATACACTATAATCACAAGTAAGACGCGTGCTCCGTTACTCCCCCCCACTCCCATGGAGTGGCTTTGTGCTCTCCTCCGAAGGCAAGGGGACGTCACCCCAGGCCCACGGCCAGACGGTGCTGCAAGGAACGAGACCGGGCTGAAGTTCCAGCCCTGCAGATGGATTCCTGTCCTGAGACCTTCTGGCTCTGCCGGGAGACCTGCCCGCAGCCGGTCCCCACGGGACGTCCCCGAGGCCACCCACACGTGAGCCCTCTGCCGTGCCCACCGCCGGCCAAGCCCGTTCGGGGTGTGCTGGGCACACGGTTACGGAGCTGAGCAACACACCCCGGTCATTTATATCTGTGACTTCCAGACATCCGACAGCTCGGCTGGAGCTACCGCTACGAGTGGGCTGACGGATGTCCGGAAATCCAGGCACGGGGCCAAAGTCCATGAGTTCTGGCTGGGTAAAAAAAAAAACTTCCAGGCTGGGAAACCTGGACATATGGGAGCCCCCGTCCGTGCCATGGCAAGCCCTGAGCCAGGAGGGTGGCAGGACCAGGATGGCCAGGACATTGCTGCGTCGGTCGCCAGGGCTGCATCTATTTTCAGCTCTGTGTGTACCAGGAGTGGAACATGCATTATGTAGAGTAAAAAAGGGTAAGCTGTTTGGGGAAGACACCGGTGCAGCACGCAGACAAAGACCATGTTATGATTAATCCAGTTAATGTACTGCACATTGTTAGCCCTAACGTTTCCAGAAGAGGCGTGTCCAGTTGGCACGTGTGAGGCTTCGTTCCTCCTGATGAGGATGGGCTAATTTCCCACAAAACATATAGTTATATATTTTTTACTTCTTCCTCAATTCTTCTTTTTTTTTTTTAAATTTGCTCTACAGCTCCACCAAAGCTTTCTGCACAGCTCTTCAAACTCCTTCCCCAGTCTGGACCAGTCTTTCTACAAAGTGAGGGCCTGACCCAGCAAACCCCAGGTGCTGCACATGGCTTGGAGGCCAACGAGATGCTCCAAGGCTCTGCGCTGCCATAGGAGAGGCCTGGGGAGACAAGAGACATTGGATGGCAGGAAAGCTTGACCAGGCTGCCAGGTGAGAGGTGGGAACTGCAGCTGATAGAAACTTTGGGGTATTTTCCTCCCTTTCTAGCAGTACTGAAATTGGCCTCGTTGTTTCTGAACTGATCACTCCTGAGCAGGTCACAGAGGAGGTGAAGCACCCTGGCTGCATTTCACTGTTGATGTATCAGTGACCTCAAAGTAGGCAAACCTGCATCATCCCACCTTCTGTCCCAAACCCCACATGGCCTCAGAAGCAATAATTTTGGGTAGAGGGCTGGGATGAGGTGCTTTTCCTGAAAACTCTTCCCCAAACTTCACCCGCCCTCACTCCTATGCACAAAGGGGCACAAATGCCTGGTCTGGTGGAGGTCCCTGGGGAAGGTGACCAGGGGTGCTGGGGACAGGGAGTAGCTTTGCCACGTGGATCATCTATCAGCCCTGGACAACGCCTTTCAATGGGGATTTAATGATGATGAGCAGCAGACCCCTTCCTGCTTTTACGTCACCCCTGGGAGGCTGCAGAGAGACAGGCTTTCACGGCCGGCTTGCACTTTCCCTGACCCTTGAACCTCGGGGCCAGCACTTTTATGGGGATGAAGCGACACAGTTCCTGTAACCTGCCTCGGGGGCCCTGAAAAATTAGACTGAATCAAAGCAGAAAATGAGTTTTCATTTATCTTGTGATGATGCACGAGGTTACATGAAAGACAAATAGCTGCTTCTGACTCTTCCTTTATCATTGTCACTGCAATTAATAGGCTGTGGCCTTCGTTACTGTGTTAGTACTAAAGAGACCGCGGGCCCTGGGGGACGTTAACGAGAGGAGAAAAGCAGTCCAATCTTCTAAAAGTTCTGTCATGTTACGATATGCTAACCTGTTTCTTTTAAACTTGCTGTTACAGTGCTGGTGACTCAGCCAGATGAGCAGTGCATTGACGTTGCCAGAGCTAATCGGCCACCTCCATCACCAGCGTCACTGGTCTGGCTGGGAGGTGGTGGCAAGGGACAGACAGTGGAGAAGGGTGAGGGGACATGGGAGAGGGCTCCCTGAGGCTTGATGACCTTCAGTGTGTCCCCCCCCCCCCATCCTGTGCTACAGCAGTGGTCCTCAGGTTGGGTGGTCCCCAGCTGCCATCTAGGTCAACATGCAAGTTGGATGGTACCACTGGGATGGTGGGAATTCAAGCTTTCGTTTTGGGGCATGCAAGTTACCCCAAGGAAAGACTATTTTGAGCATGGATGACACCAGCTGCCCCAGCAACGCAGCTAGCTCCCAGCCCACACTGCTGGGTTTGCTTTCCAAGCTTGGTCCAGCCCGTAGCCTTGCTCCTCCATGCCAGCAGCAGAGCCACCTCCACCCCATCCTCTCCCAAAGCCCGCATGGACTCTCTGCTCACACCACCGCCACGAGACACTTTCTCTCCTTCATCATACTGCATCCCAACCACCCAACTCCCATCCTGATGGAGTGCAGAAAACAGCTGAACTTCTTCCCACCATCAGTTACACAGGACAGGGAGTCATCTGTCACCTGAAATGGGCACCACCACAGATCTTCTCCCACCTCGTAAAAGCAGGTGAGCCGTGTGTGTGCTTGTGCGGTGGCTTCGGCTGCGTGCTGAGAAGGATGCTTGGGCTGAAAGGTGGTTTGGGGGAAACAGCTGGGCCTGTTCTTCTCACCAAGGTGGTGTTGCTGAGCCCTGTGTGGTTTATTCTGCCTGGTTTTCTGACGGTGTGGCTCCAGCTCACATTCTCCCATTGCCTCTGTCCTCACACCACTGAGGATGAGGATCCCAAGGGGTTTCCAACTCTCCTGTCCCATCACACCCTCCAGAGATGCTTCAGCCAAGACTATGGTGCTGGGAGGAGGCTTCTCACCTCACAAAACAGCAGGAAAGAGATCCCAAAGAGACGATACTCTGTGGGAGCAGCTCACCAATTCCCACACCAGTGACAAGCCTGTCTAGGGTATCAGAAAAAAAAACCTGAGTTTTCCTGTTACTGTTTTTGCTCAAAAACTGCTCAGAGCATCCTTTGCTCGGGATTGGGATAAAGCCCAGTGTTGGAGACCAAGCTCTCCCCTTCCAAACCTGAGGAGCATTTGCCCCAGGACCAGCCCTGGGACCCACCCTCACACCTTACCCAAAGTGGAGCCGTTTTGTCTCTCTCCAGCTGCTCCCTCCAACTCCCAGGGACGGGCTCTGGGGCAGCTGGACTGGGACCAGTGAGAACCAGCAAGCCCACCTGCAGGGAGCTACCAAGCAGAGAAACTTGCTGGGGTTTGATGTGCAGAGCCAGACTTCTCCCCTGCCTTCAGTTTGAGACTCCAACGCATTTGAAGCTCTATCTACATACCCGAGACAAACTTGGCTGTATAATTAGAAGCTTAAGTAAAGCTACCCCACATTTTCAGAAGACTTTGTGGGTTTGTGCTTACATTAATTCAGGGGTTTCCCATTCAAAGCAAACTCTGCACTGCAACCTGGTTTTGACCTTTATCATTAATTTTTGGTGCTAAAACACTTCTAAAGGCTTTGGTGTAGCCTATTCTTATGTGATTGCAGCACTACTCTCTTTAATTGGCGCTTTTGGAGGTTAATTGAAAAGGAATCCATGATTGGCAAATCAAAATTAAGAGAATTTTGTAGGGATTAAAGTTGTCCTGAAATAGTAGGGAGGAAAAATGTTTATCTGGGAAAAGGGAATCGCCGTGTTGGTGGTGCACAATCCCCATCCCGTGCTCAGGAATCCCCACACCCTCAGCTCCCCTACCAGAGAGCCAAGGGGCTGTGCAGGGGCTGGTCCAGGCCAGGAAGATGCTATGGGTATAAAGACTCATTTTAATCTAAATGCAGTTAACATGCTCAGAGTCATTTGGGATAAATGGGATACTTAAGGACACATGATGGCTAATCTCTGCTATGACATTTGTGGAGGAGGAGGAGGAATAATTTAGACGGAGGGTATTGTACTGCTCAGGAGTTATCCCCTCTCTCCCATCACAAGTGGAACTAATTGTGGGAAGGATAGCTGGGCACACTGCTGGCACCTCCCGGTCAAGGGGCTTGAGACATCTCACCAGGGTCCTCCAGCTCCTCCCTGCATGCAGTACTGACCCTGTTTTGCAGACGGGGAACCAAGGCACAGAGCATTGCAAAATAGCTTTGAGATGGTGCTGCAGAGCCTCCCAGCTCAAACTGCCCCAGCACTCGCAGGGAAGAGAGCCAAAGTGGCAGAACAAGCAGGAGAAAGTGGCTAGTGATCCAGGGCCCCAGGGCAGGTACAGACCCTGCCGCTCACCTGCCTTCCCCAGTATTTCTGGGGCCGGTACATCAGGGCTCACTCAAGAATCGCTTGTGATTCTTAACTTAGAGGTGTTTTTTACACGTTCATTTAGATACAGGATCTGGGCTTCACACCTCTCATCCCACTGAGACTCCTTTAAGCACCAATTTCTTGATCTGTGCTTGTTAAACACCACAAATTATCAGCAGAATCAAAAAGCCAGAAGATTTTCAGCTGGTTTTCCACAGCCTTTGTTCAGCGCAGACTCAGCAAAGCCCCCAGCTCCGAGTCCTGCTGCTCCCCCGTGTCACTGCTGGAGCACGAGTATTAATAGACAAATACCCACCATTCCAGTCGCTGCAACGTGGGTTTAGGGGAACCTCAAGGTCGTACAAGTGTGAAAGCATCGCTCCTTCCCAAGTCCTGACCCCTCTGAACTCAACGGCAAAACTCCCTTTGACTTAATGAAGCCGGGATTTCGCCCCTAGATGGCTCTAGGATATAAGTTGTTTCAGGCTACGCCGAAGGATGATTTGCAAATCCCGAATTCCCTGTTTGTATCGCAGCAGCACCTGGGGGTCTGGCTCTCTCCTCAAGACGCTGGGGGTACCAGGCATCCTCAACCCGGAGCACTTGCAGGCGGTACCCGGTGCTGTGCCCAGGGTGATGCCCTTTTCCATGGCACAGAGCCCCTGCAAATGCTAGAGACCACAGAAAAGCCTGGGCAGCCCTGGCAAACCTCCAGGTGTCTGTAAGCTGCTCTCCTGAACCCAAGACAAAATCTTGTTTGGTTCCTGTAAATAGCACCCCCCTCAGCTCTGACATGCCGCTGGTGCCCAAAGCAGCAGGGCTGGATGGTGCTTCTCGGGGTTAAGAGCAAAAGCACCAACTTTTGGTTGGGAGCTTTGGAGGGACAGAAGGTGTGTAAGGAAAAGTGACAGATCCCGGGCAGGGAGAGGAAGAGGGAAAGAGGCAACTTAAGGAAAGAAGAAATGCAATAGCTCTTCCCTCCTCTTCCGCTGGTGAAGCTTTCTCCACCTCCTGGTAATTAAAATACAAATGATATGGCCAGGATATCCCTGCCCGCAGAGACACACCGCCCATTTCCGCCACAGAGATGAAAAGTTTAACCACCATTAATGGAGTGGTGGGGAAAGCATTGCCCTGTACACTCCATCACATATTTATGATGCTTGAAAAAAGATCAATAGAAGCTATATGCAAGGGTATATAAATTTAATGTAGCATGATCATTTAGTATCAGTTGTTTCTTAGATTAATAACACGGGGACGGGCTGCAATCCTGAAACATAATAAAGTAAGGCTGACTTCGTTAGGTCTGACGTGCATTGAGGTGCCTCCATCACCCCAGCCCTTCACTAGATGCTGCCTCAGGTGGTGAGAGGGACCTCACTCTGCTACCCATGGCCGCTGGCTGCCCTTTCCTGGCTGCTAACGTGCACAACTAGCAAGCGAGGGAGAAGAAACTGTGCCATGAAGATGCCGCCACTGCAAATGTCACAGGGGAGGGACGAAGCCCTCCAAGCCCTGCGCTTGCTGCCTCCAGGACGCCGGAGGAAAACACACTCAGCATCCCCCTGCCTGCGCTGAAACATCCCTGCCTGCCTCCACGCAGGGGCCAAGGACTGGCTCTTTGCATTGACCACAATATGTTATGGTTCAGTGGAAGGACCTTAAACTTACAGACAAGGACAAGGCAGTAAAAGATGAAGCACCTGAACCCCCCATTTCCAGATTACTAGACCCCAGGTGTGTGCTAGGGAGCAGTTAAATTTCATCATTACCCTTTCTTCTATGGTATTTTTTATAGTCCTTTTTACTACTGGCACTAAAGGTGCCGGACGCATCCCAGGAGCTAAGAGGACATCACTCGTCAACCTGACTGCTCGCTGATATAAAAAAATGACAAGTCCTGGCTTAATCTTTCTGATAACTGTGTTCTGCATGGCCCATCCATCTCCATGGAGGAGTTTTGGTGAAGCCGGAAGACAAGAACATCACAGCATTTAAGAATGAAAAATTAAGTGCCCTTTTTGAGCACAGCATGGAGCTTATTACCGCAGAAGTGTTCGCCTGCTACTCCTCAGGTTGTGTGCGTGTGCCTGCACTTGTCTGGAGCAAAGCTCCTGCTTTCAGCCTTTAATAATTTGGCTGAAAACAGAAGAAAAAAAAACAACCCAACAAACCCAGACAGACTGACCCACAGAATTGAGAAGAGCTACAAATTCAGAGACCTCTAACTTCAAAGCAGTCAAACCTGGGGAGATGCGGGGACACAACAAGCCTAGGGTTTTCCAAAACTCTGCTGGGGCACCAGAGCCATGGCAGCCAGAGCCTCACAACTGCCTTCCTGAAGCTCCAGCTCCTGGATTCAGTGGAAAACAGGCAAGTTTGCTATTTGTGTAACACAACGCTCACGGAGCAAAGTTTTAAAAGCCGAGCTTCAACAGCTTAAAGCACACACACCAAGTCCCCCCCCAAATCACTGTTTTCCCAATATCTGTTTTTTTCATTCCACAAGTTGGCATTTGCCCAGTGTTATCCCGACGTGGCAGTGAGTTTCCCTGAGACCTGGGACAAAGAGCTTCGCCTCGCGCAGCTCCCGCTCACACCAAGTTTTTTCGAAACCCAGGCGTTACCCAGGTATTACTGCACCAGAAATCAGGCTTTTTTTATCCTTTTTTCCATGAATCTCGTGCCCTCTCTCTAGCTGCAGTGTAGCACTGCCAAAGAGCAGGTGGAGATCTGCAGCCCCAGAGGCAGGACGGCATCTCCCTCCCACCCCTCTGTCCCTCTGCAGATGTTGCAGCTTCGTGTGAACTGGCAGCAGAGCAAATCCTAATTTAATTAACTCTTAAGCGTTTCTGTAATCCAGGCTGACGGGGCTCCCTCAACCCTCTGGTTCCAGAGTCCTGTCTCCACTGTCTCTTTTGGCAGGCCAGGGGTATTGTTTGAGGAGCCAAAGTTGATTGAGTCGCCTTGGAAGGTCAACCTGAGGCCCCTCTGCTGGAGCGCAGGCTCCCACCACCCTCCGACTGCACCTGGATGTCAGCCCACCTCGTCTTATAAAGGCCTGGACCGACTGGTTTTAAGCCCTTATTGTTAATTTTAATCAGTCAATTGAAATGGACTTTATCAATGGGAAAGGAGTCAGATGGATTCAGTCTCTCAGTCCCAGAGAAGGTCCCTATCCTGGCACAGGCAGGCACAGAGCTGGTGGAACCACCTCCGGGGAGAGGGGAAGGGCGTTTCCAACAGAAGTTGCTGAAATCCATGGCTTCTCTCTGCAGGTGACCAGACAAAGAGCAGGTCAGCCCTAGCAAGGAGAGGGCTGGGGTCTCCTGACCCACTTAGAGTTCCCACTGAGACCCTCCCCGTGTGTTTCATCTACGGTGTTGATGATGAAGGGAGGAAGAAGGGCTTGGGGACTACTCCACAAGGCAGATTTGGGCTGACGCTGAGCGAATGCCTCATTTCCCTGGGTCCATCAGCCACAGCAGGTCTGGGACAGTGTCCTCAACAGAGGTGAGCACACCAGACACCACAGAGAAACCAAGACAAGCTCCTGGCCTCATTGGCATGTAGGCCAGAATGCTAGAAACCAGAGTCTCCTCAGCCTATTACAGGCACCTAATCATGGATTGTCCTGTAGGGTCAATCAAAGAGGCTCTTTGCATCCTTCTCCTCCAGCTCTGAGGTGCCCCCTCAAGCAAGACAACTCTCACAGGCTTTAATGGGGAGAAGGCAGCCAGCATTAAAACAAGACACAAGGGAGAGGTGGAAATTTTCTATTGAAACCTACTTTTCATGGAAAATTGGGTTTCCAACGAAATGAAAGCAAGTGCCTCTTCTTTTCCTGCTGTTTTGATTTTTCATCAGAAAATTAAAGAGGAGAACACTGTCACAGTTTCTTTCTCAATTTCTTCCTTTTCAGCTTCTTTTGGCCAAAGGGTATAAAAAACATTTTGGGTCCCTCCCACAGATTCTCAGGTTTTCTATTTTCAGTTTTCTGATGCAAACCTGGGATTCTGGGTGGAAATTCAAGCCCAAACCAACTACTCCTCCTCCCCATGCTCTCCTCAGCTCCCTGCAGCCCTCTTGTCCAGGGCACCTAGACGTCGCAGCACCGACCCTCGCAGGGCCTCAGTGGCTTCATCCTTTCCATAGAGTTTATGTGGATTTCAGGTTTCCTGCGTCTCCCTGTCCTTCCACTGAAGCTATTTGGCACTTGAGAATAGGTGTCCTGGACACTATCTCTGTTTCTCTCCTGCTGTACCTTATCATGCCAAGGGGACTCCCGTGGCACACCTTGCCCAGCGCAAAGATGCTAGACTGCTGTCACAGCACCGAGATAAACACCAACAGCCCGTCTGGCACACACAGCCCCACTGGAAAAGCAGTTTCACTCCTTCCTCCATTGAAGACAGGGGAGAATTGGTGCCACCCCAGCACTATGGACACGGGCCGCAGTGCTGCCATGGACTTTCATCTGTGGCAGCTCTGACGGAGCCCATCTACCCAACCCTTATCAACGTCAGAGCAGCGGGACCCGATAATTGTACACACCTCCCTGAGCGCTTTAAGCCTCACCCACCAAACCTGCTAAATAAATCCTGCCAATTAAAAACCATCAACAGCCAGTTCCCTCCGTTCTACCTGTCATTAAAGAAAGTTTCATTTATGAAATGCATTAATCGTTGGATCTCCAAAGCCCCATAAACCTGTGAACCTGTGAATCCTGCCTGGTGTATAATCTTCTAATCTCCTCCTCCTTAATCTGCTCACTATGGAAACCCCTGTCATTAGGAAACAAATGGCTTCGTGGGCTGCCTTATTATTTGCAAGGCAAGATGTAAAAGAGGGTGAAGCTGATCTGGGAGGACAGTATAAATTACTGCCGTGTTTACTTCGGTCATGTAAAAGAGCTAAACAGTGACTGGGAATAAAATAGCAATCCCCTTATCAGAGAAAAGTTTTAAAACCAGCTTAAGGGGGATGCTGTTTGCTTTGTTATCGTGCCTGCCCTCTTCCTGCCGGGGTGTTTATCAGGTGAGTGACTTCAGGCGGAGACACGCTCCTTGGTTTATTATCAACTCCCGCCTTGTTTTGTGAGAGGGGAAACCACAGTGAACCACAGAGCCCACTGCTTGCTGCTGGGGACGGCACTCCGAGCACAGTCCCTTCGGGGTGCTGGGATGGTCCCAGCCCCAGCACCCCAGTGCTTGCAAGGAGGGTGATGCTACCTGTTTCCCAGCACTGGGGTGCTACCACCCGCAATTACCAGTGAGGGCTGCATCCAAACTGGGAACTGGCAGCACGGAGCTCACACACAGCCGTTAATAAATCACTTCTCCAGCCAAAGTGCATCCTTTGTCAGCTGTCCTCGTCCCCATGAAACACAACTGCCCCTGCCCACGTGCCAGCATTTTGGTACCTGTTCGTGGGTCCTCACTTTTTCCCACCTGAGCGACGAGGATTTTTTTAAGCAATAGGTATAGGAGTAGGAAGAGAGAAGGTCTGCCGTATTTCATGGGGAGGGAAAGGTGGTGAAGGCAGTGTCTCATCCCCTCAGCGTGACCTAGGACCATCCCCACGCTCCGTGTGCATGATGCTGAGGCTGGTGGAGCTTCCCAGTGTCTCAGGGGGGTCATCTGCACATTTATACAGCACGGAGCAACACAAATTGGGCACTGTCCTGCATCAGACCCAGCCAACACAACAGGAGCAGTGACAACAGCGGGGCCACCAGATATGAGAGACAACCTGCTCCCTGAAAATACACCTGGATTCGATGGCGAGGAAATACACGCAAGGACTTGATTTGGTTTTTAACTTAGAGGATACACTGGGTCTGAAAGACTGGATTTTTACACAATCAAGGAGGGATGCAGGAGGCGGTCAGTGGTGGAAAAACCCTGGGTTTGGGTGAGGGAGCCGGGCACCGAGGAGGGGATTTTTTGTGCTGCACGGCTGCCTTCTCCGGAGCCATTACCAGCACTGACCTTCGGCTCAGCCAGCGTGGTATCCACCACTGCTGAAACCTCATCCATCAGTGACCCCGAGGAGGAGGAGACACAGGCGATGGGAAACCAGGGGGAAAAAGCAACGGGAAATGAAGGAGAGAATTAGAAAAGCAGGGACCCCAATTCTAAATGTGCTGACGGTGCTGCGCTGTAATTAATAAGCACCAAATCTAACGGGGATTCGTATAGCGCAGGGAAGAGCACCTCATTAATCAAAGCCCAAGGTGTCAAGATGCCAAACAGGAGGAGGACCCGCCAGACACAGGCAGGGAGGGGAACGGTCCTCTGGAGCCACGGCTGCAGAGAGCCCTCTGAGTGCAAAACAAAACCAAAACCCCTGAAATGTGACCCACAGATCAAAAACCACGAACAGATTAAAGCATAAAGTTCTGGAGGATACCAGCAGCTTTTTGATGCCTGGAAGAGCTGGGGACAAAGCAAACACTGTGCCAAACGGGATCTTCTGTTGAAAACTCTTACTGGAAACAAGTCAGAGGCCCATCACCCATACCAGAAGATGCCAAATGCCAGACCCTACAGATATCAATTCAGCAACAGAAAGGGAGTTATGGTCCAGCATCAAGCGACGTTGTGCGTGGCGGGGACCTGCTGGGGACCAGTGAGAACACACACTAGTGAACTGGACTTGCCGGTACACGGAGCAACAGCACGAGAGAGACTCAGAGCTCGCAGAAAGGGCTTAACCATCACCCCCAACTCTTTGTCCTTTTTCATTTCATCTCCATCCTCCCCTTCCCCTCTCTCTCCTGGCAGCTCCGTCCCGCTCCAACCTGAAGCTGCAATTTCTCGTTCCTCTCTGGGTGCGTTCTCACCAGCTGAGCTCATTCCGCTCATGCACCCACCCAAATCTCTTGGTCTACTTTGATTTTTTGCCTTGCTTGCTTGCTAACATGGTATAATTTAAAGAACAAAAAAGGACTGTTCTTTTTTGGGGTTTTTTTTGAGAGAAGAGGCTTCCCAGCTATTTGCTAAGCCTTCTTTGATAGAAATCTTTCGCAGGCAATCATTGGTAAACCCAGCATTTGCAAAATGGAAATAAATGAGAATGGTGTCTGGAAGCCCAACTCCTCCATCTCCACGTGCTTCATATTGCTTTCCTGCCAGCTGCCTCCAGACACACTTATCCTAATCTACGTGTGAGAGCACTGGATGTGGTCTCTAGCCCCAGTCCCCATCACTGGCTTACTGGGAAGCCCCAGGAAGGCCATTTTGTCACGATCTCTCCTGAGCAGAAGGACAGTGGAAGCAGTGATCTCAGTTTGAGATCCAGCAATGTAAGGTCCCAGAGGAGACCCAGCGGTGGGTGCTGTCACTAACAGGTCACTGTGCTTCATGTTTAGTAAGAAAGCAGGCAGGGAATGCTGACATTTGGGAATGCCAACATTTGGGAATGCTAGAGCCAGCCTGACCACCACACATCCCTCACCACACCAACACCCCCATCCCCAGGTGATGAAGGAACCACCCAAAGCGAAGTCAGACACACACCTTTAGCAAAGGGTTCCCACCCGTACCCATCTATCACAGCAGCACTAGACAAACTCTTCCCTATAAATATAGATTCATAAAACCAAGAGAAACAGCAGCAACAACAACAACATCATCATATTAATGCCTCTAGTTGCTTATTCACAGTCAATGGTTATGTTTTCCTTCAAGCAAGCCATTAAACTTGTTAGCTCCTGGTTAGACACCAATTTTCTTCTTCCAAGAAGCCGTGTGTTAGGAATTATGTTAATGAAGTATAAATCAAATCCATGCTTAAGTCAAAAGGCTGATGCCACCTAAATATATCCTATGTATCAACAGCAACACAATTTCATAGGTGCAATCCATCAGCAGCCAATCTGGTCAGCTACTTCATTAAGGATAGATAATGAATGTCCAGTAATAATCTGCTGCCTTGAGTATGCTGATCTTGAGAGAGAAAAAATAAACCAAAGAGAAACACACACCCCCCATTTTTAGGCAGTCTTAAATGGCAGATTTTAAAGGAGGTAACTGTTGACTGTTCATTTGCTGTCAATCAGGAGTGCAGGTAAAATTCTGTATCTCTTTACCTGATCATGTTGAAAAGCTTGAAAGGGGGGAGCAAACAGCAACAGGAGGCGGCTGGGAAGAGGGAGCTGTCGGTAACTGCGTCGGAAAATGAGGAATTCCCAGGATAACGGTGCCACTACTTAGATATGAACATAAAATATGGAGATAACTGAGCAACAAATAGGTCATTTCTTGTAGCACTTCACCGGCAGAGAGTATTTGTGTAGCAGGAACACCATCTGTTTGCTGTAACCTCAGCGATGCGGGGTATTTATTGGTACTTGCTGTTGTCCCAGGACCTCTCTGGAGAGGCTGGTCTGATCTGAAGTGCTTCCTCACTTGGTGTGCGTGAGATATGGGAGCTGGTTAGCAGTGGGAGTGGGATATCGATCAACTGGATGGTGATGCTTTGGCCCAGGAAAGAGAAAAGGGAAAGAAAGAAAGAAAGGGAAAAGGGGAAAAGAAGGAAAAAAAAATAAAATCTCTCTCCCATTTGAGCTCTCCATCATCCAAAAATATAAGATATAAAAGGGTTCTTGGCTATATCACACTGACAAATATCACCCCTGTCTATAACCGTGCCAGGCAGCCAAGAAACGTGTTGGCATACTCAGACCTGAGAAATCCCAGGGAATGGCAGCATAGTGACACTGGGGAGGGACTGGGCTGACTTTGCAGCTCCCATTTGTGGGGAGGAAAATAAACAGGAGTTCTGCCTTAAAAGCAATAATAATAACGNNAAGAGCGGGGGGGGGGAGGAAGTAAAAGAGACAAAACTCGCACTTCAAAGCAGAAGCACATGGGAATAAGAGGACAGGACAGACAGGGGACACGGGCAAAGATGACCTCTTACAGAATTTAAGTTTTAATTAAAGAAAAGGGGAGAGGAGAGGCACTGGGGTAAGCTTTGTTATCAGCCCTCCCGAGCGTCCCGCTGCTTTGGGAAAGCATCCTTCTCTCCTGCCTCCTCCTCTTTATTCTGATTTGCGCAGGGTACACCGTACAGCGCCTCATAACTCACCCTGTTTATGATAAAGCAGAGCAGTTGTTTTTGGAGACAGGCACTTTGGTATTCAGCAGCCCCAGAGGCTACGCCGCGGTGTGCTCTCTCCACCATTCACCAGTTAACGTGCCAATTTGTTCCTCCCCTTTCTCGAGTGTGCCTGAAGGAAATTTATTGCAGCAGGCGACTGCTATGGGCAAATACTAATAAAATGCTGTTTTGCTGCAATTTGTTTAATTGGCCACAGAAGAGAAGCCTTGCATGTGAGATCCAGCTTCTGACACCTCCTGCCCAGTCCACAGATGTTCTCACCGTGAAGTGCTCACATCTCCGTGTTTATGGCAGGGAGAAAACAAACCCCTACTATTAAATCTTTACTACTGCCACAGATCTGGTTTGATTTAACGTGCATATTTACAGTGGCAGGCTGCTGGCAACCTCCCTGATTTATTCAGCAAAAGGTACTTCTTACCAGACACCCTCCCTGCCTCGCCACCTTCCAGATGCTCGTTCCCATCCCCACCCCACAATGACCCAATGGTCGCGTCTCCTCTGACGGGCAGCAGGAAGAAGGCAGAGACACAGCTCCAAAACACACCCCAGCCATTAAAGTTTCCAGCCTTCGCTTACCAAGACGACTGAACCCTCGCTAGACGGGCTAGCGTTCACCTTTAAGTTATTATTCTTCATGGCAAATAGAGATTTTATGGCATCAGCTCAAAAATGAGGGTCAGGATTGGGGTCCTGCTGAGCTGCTGTGACACAAAGGTGTGTCACCCCCGGTATTAACTGAAATAACTAAGGCAGCACATGAACCTGGTCTTGCTTTGCCTCCGACACAGGCTGCAGGGCAGGACCCGAGGCTGCTGGTGAAAAGCTGAAGCTGCCCCTGCCCGACTCCTGCCTCGCTGCCTGCTCCAGGGACGGGCTGTTTGCCATGGCCATACCTTGGTTTGCAGTGACCAGAGGCCTGATCTGTATTTTACATCGTGCTTTGGGATCTCAGGGTCAAAGGGCTGATCAGTGTTTTACTATTTTAGTAATAATTTAGTTTTGAGTGGAAAAGGACTCCCCAAAAAACTAACTCTCGGGTTTTTGTTGAGATGTGATTTGCACATCTCTGCCAGGGATGGTAGTGATTTAGACACCAAAGCACGTCATCTGGCTGTTTCATATCGGTGTTTAGACACCACAATCTAGTATCTGTCCTGGGTTTGAACTCAGATTTGGGGTGGAGCGATACGGTTCCTGTTTCACCACAGGTTTGTGTGGCGGTAAGAGATTCAAAGCAACAAAAGGAGCTGCCCTGCCACCCGCAATCTTTGTATGTTCATACAGTTTGTGTGAAGAAAAGGAACTTTATAAAGCTATTTACAGAGATTTTTGCTGCTATAAATCCTCCCTTTCCCCCCTGTTTTATGGGCAGGAACCAAGTCCATCACCAGCACTGGCCAAGCGCGTGGTGCCAGGGTCTTCTGCACCGGGTAATGGTCCAGGTGAAAAAGGACTTTGAGTCTGAGACGCCCTAAACAGTGATTTGTACACACTGAGAATATTACAGCTCTCCTAGGATTTTCCCCTGATACACATTAAGCTTCCTCTTTGCTGCATATTTCAGAGATTTTAGGTGTGGGAGCTGTAAGACTCATTTAAATTAACTTACAACTCCAGCCATGGGGAGCAGGGTTTGGGCTGTCACCTCAGGTCAGGCTGAAGGGAAGGAGGGGACAGAGGGGTCATGGTGACAGCCCCTGCCTCTTCCTCCACGGGGATTGAAAGTGCCATTTAAATCTACTTACTGTGAGCTCAGGGCAAGGGAAGAGGACACGGGCAGGGACACAATGCTTCCCACCAAAGCCTGGCTGGCTCTGAGGACTGGGAAGGGATGGTGGGACCTGGCATTTCACAATCACAATTAAGCTTAAAATCCACCTGAGGTTCACAGAGGATGGAAATACCTGTTCTTTGATCCAGTGCAGGGAGTTTATGAAAGCCCAGGGTCCTGGGGGTCTTCCCTCCCTGGGGCTGTCCGTGGGAGTGACCGTAGGTCCAGATGATGGAACCACCACGTCTGAGATGCCTGTTGCTTCCCACGGGAGCAAGAGCACCCTCAGGCTGCCTCAGGCAGGGGACAATGGCCCAGTGGCAAAGCCAAGCCTTAGCCAATTTGGAACAGTGCAAGTTCACCAGTGAAGCGAGTTTGCAAGTTGCTGGCTCTCCTCCTGTCCAGGCTGGCACAGAGGAGTCCTCGCTGTGAGGAAGGGACAGGAGGGACCTCAGAGAGCAAAAAAGCACCAGTGGGAAAGGCAGAACCTGCCCAGGGTGAGCCCGTGGGACCGGCAGACCCGGGGGAATTACCCCTGATACGCCTCCCCCTGCATAGATGATTTTCCTTGCACACCAAGCCGTTATCTGAAGGCAGAGAACGCACACCATTATCCCAGGGTCTATGGGATCAGCTCCTCCATTCTTTTATCTTCTCTCTTTGAGGAGATTAAAACGCTGCCACGCTCAGGGAAGCCCCCCCCCAGGAAGGCAGAGGTGCCGACTGCCACAGGAGTGTGAGGCTGTGCTAATTCTCACATGACTTTTTCTATTAAAAATACACAAATTGGTCATTTTGATGCGGGCAAATATGCAGGGCATCTCCATTGCCAGCTGTGGCAGTACTGAGCCACTGGCCACCAGCTACATGCAATGGCCAGCAACCTTTCTGTGCAGTTTTTATGCAGATGGCTAATTTTGGGAACCTAGGAGGGAAAAATGCCTAGCCCGTTTTACCTTCCTCTCCCACGGCACCAAGCCTTGCGACACACAGTCATCACTCCTTGGGAACAGCAACCAGACTGGTGGGGGGCCATTCGTGGCCAAAAGGGGAGCAGCACCAGGTTGGGGGTCTGTGGTCCTGCTGCTCTAAGAACTGATGGTCAAACACACCACTCTCCTGCTGTCTCCTCTCGCTGGGGAAAGATTTCAAGGGCCTGGCTGAATTCCTCCAGACCGCTTCAGTTTAAAAAGTGGGGCAGAAAACATCACAAAAAAAAAAAAGAAGGAAAAAAAAAAGAGAAACTTTCAGAAATTTCTTGACTCCAACGAGGCCACAAGTACTGGGACAGTGGGTTTTACTCGTGCTGCTCCCGGCTCCGGCGCGCTGCCGTCTGCCAGTCTCACCCCGTCTCCCTCAGGTAGCTCTGAAAATGGGTTGAACGCACTTTCTTGGGCCCGAAGCAATATTTCACTGCTCTTATTCCAATCTCTGGAGTTCACTCAATTTATACTTATTGTGTCTTGCTCCTCTCTGCGCTGTTTGTAGGAACCCCAGAGCCGTTCCTCACTCCAAGGAATTGCTCAGCACCAGAGCAGCTTAAATTATTTTGGTTTATTCTCTGCAGAGAGAGACTGCTGGAGAGGCAGGATGGGGCAGTGCAAGGGATGGGGAGGTGGATGCCTGGAGAGCAATGTGGTGGGAAGGACCCCTTCCCGGGGAGCTGGGACAGCGGGAGTGCAGCCTGCTCCTGGCAAACCATCATTTCTTGGCACCTGCGCCCTCGGGCAGAGCTCCAGCAAAACTTCAGGCTGGGCCCGGTGCCACCACGACAGACGGCCCAGGAACCACGGCACTGCCCCGAGGCACCGACTTTGCAGGGCTTAGAAGACAATTTCCAGCCAGGGACACTGGAACTTGGCTCCACGGGGAGCTGCGAGCAGAGCCGGGGTTGCGCTGGCGGTGACGGAGCAGAATTCAATGCCTCCCCAAGAAAGGGAGGAACCCGGGTGTGTGCCCAAGCCAGGGGGGTTTGGCTGGGTCCAGATGGGGTGGGGAGGGGAATTGGGACACCCCCAAGACCCGTCCCCTGCTAAACTCCCTTCTGCTCACTTTTCCAGCTGCTCTAGAGGCCACCCTGGCAAAGCAAAACCACAACCTCCTCCCTGCCCCAGAGCGAACGGCTGCGCTTCCCATCACGTAGGAAACCACCACGTGCCTTGGAGGGGAGCTGTGAGGCTGGAGGGGTGGGGGGTGCTGAGACACTGCTGGAGACCCCCAGACTGGCAGGGACAGAGCCCCCACTCACACTGTGCCCAGCCCGGCACAGACGGGTGCTGTAGGAAACGACCCGGTCTTCTTCAACAGCGCCCGTAATATCCTTTCCAAAGGTTTACTAAGGTTACTCGTGTATTAAGTTAAGCTAACCAATTTACAATGCAAATGTTACATAGATTACAAAGGGTAAATGAGTTGTATGTTGAAGGAGATAGGCTTTACCCAGACAAAAGTGGAACAGACCTGTGGCAAACTGCAATTAATGACCCGAACACATCTTCCAGAATGAAAAATTCATCGAGTCCTCTAAGGATATATAGCCCAAGCAGAAGAAATTATTCACCACCTTCTACATATCCAAAGTGTCACCAGGCCTATTTATCTGGCAAATAAAGTACTTCCCCTTCAGCCTTAATATTTCTGCTACCATATGGTCCACAAGTTCTCAGATTTTTTTTTTTTTAAAGTAGATTTTACAAAGAAAAGTGCAATTCTGGGGAAACACGGCTGGTCAGTCAATGGGAGAAGGAAGACTGCACTAAAATGGGGATTCCCACCTGCAGTAAAAACAGGGAATGAGGGTAACAGCAGCTGGTTTCCAGCACTGGTTTTGCCAGAGACCTTCTGGGCAAGGAGAAAACCCCGACAAATCATTTTGTGCCAGCATCTCCTGCCCAGGTAGAAAAGGCAAAGATCTTTTGTGAAATCGAAGTGAAGAAAGCAAAGGGTTCCTTTTGGACATTACTGGGATGGGTCCCTAAAATTTGAGACACCAGCACAGGCTGGTCACCAGATAAAACCCAAACTGATGACATTGAGGGAGGCGATTCACAGTCTGACCACGCGCAAAGGGGAGATAAAACCTAACTGTCCCGTTGGAGGTGGCACTGCTTGTTTCATTAATGCATGTAAAGCACTTTTGTGGTCCCAGGGTGGGTTGGGAAGTGTTGTTATAAAACTGGGACTAAATCTGAGATATTCTTCTCCTTGCCTGTAACAGGAATGAACAGAGCAAGTGCTGAGCAGACCCTCTGTGGTTCAAGTGATTCAATATTTCTTTATGTTTTACTGCCCTATCACCGGTGAATAAACAAAGGGAAAGCAACTATGGATGCCCACAATTCATTTTAAAGAAAAAAGTTTTCTTTTACCACAAACATCTACTGTAAATTGATGGCTGCCATCCCAATTGCCCTGTTCCTCTGCGCCTGGAACCCCAAAGAGGCTGGGACCCCCCCTCTAATCAGCAAAGCCCTTCCCAGTGACGTGGTCACGGCACTGGGGGACAGAGCAGCCCCGTTGCAGGACCCAGCCACCTCCTTTAACCCCAGTGTTGCACAAGGGGTTATACTGGTACTTTCCCACCTACGTGTTTATCCAGTGGGGGCAAAGCATGTCACAATTTATACAAGAACAGTGCCAGGCAAGGCTGGCACCCAAATAATGGAAGGGAAAGGAAGTCAGGGGAATTAAGGTGGGAAGCAGGACGCTGCCCAATCGCTTCAGCTGCCGCTTGCCCTCCAGTAAATGGGGGTATAACCCCCAGGGAGCAGAGAGCCCACCGGGGTACGGGGGGGCTGCCCCCCCTCCAGCCCTGTCTCGGCCGCAGCCCGCTCCCGGCACGGAGCAGCGCTGCCCTTCTGCTACTGTTTGCCGAACAAAACCAATCCCGTAACTCCGAGCTAACGGGTTAAGCAGCGCTCATCATGCCTAATTTACAAAAGAAGGGGCATATTTCAAAATATTTATTCTGCCTTTCCCAGTTGGATTGGCATAAGCATGTGGAAATCTTCGAGGAATCAAACAACTGTTAATCACCTCAAGCTATTCCGGGCTGAGTTTGCTATGTAAGCTGCCGCCCTCTGTTTACACATAAGGAGCAATGACTCAAAGAATCCTATAGAGACTATTTTTTTCCCCCCCTCCTTTTTAACGGTAAGGTCTGGCCAAATGGCTTAAAGGGCCCAGCTATTTAGTATTGGAGCTGCCCCTTCTCGCCTCCCTCTCTTCCCCCATAATATCCGCATTTGTATTCAGCTGGCGAGCGCTGCTGGGATGGGAAGGGGGAGGGAGAGCCTGGGGGTTCCGCAGCCCCACGGGCTCTTGGCTTGGGGCTGGGGGGTGCACGGCTGCTCCCGGCAGCGTCGGGCCAACAAGGGCAGGGTTGGACGTTGCCGGTGGCCTGAGCATCATCCTGGCTGCGAAGCGAAGCGGCGCGGGGTTAACAAATCCCAAACACAGGGCAAAACTTCCCTCTAAAAGGTACCTGAGGAGGAATTTCAAAACCCAGCTGCTGCTGAAAGGGGCAGTCGAGAGCAGAAGCGTGGTTTGCACCCGCTCCCCTTCCTTGGGTGGTTTTTTGGGGCTGCTGCCACCCGTGGTCGCGGCACCCTCTGCCTTGGCAGGCGCCCACCTCTGCTGACCCCAAACCCTCCAGCTCTGTGCCCGGAGAGGAGCCCCCCACGCAGTGTCTGCACAACAAACCCTGCATCCACCACCTTCAGGGCTTTTTTTTTTGTTTGTTTGTTTTGGGTTTTTTTTTTCAATTAAACCAGGCTCCATCCTGTTCAAAAGCGAAGCAAACCCGGCCGTGCCCCGCTCTCCTTCCCTTTCATCCCCCTGGCAGCCAGCCGCTGCCGCGAGAGCATGCGCCGGGCTCTCCTTCACGCCGTGGCACTGGCGCTGAATGCTGATGAGAAATTCTTGGTCCAACCCCAGGCACTCATTTTCAAGTAATTAACTTGGCACCACCACAGCACACAGCAGATCCGACTTGCCCCGACTAGGAGATAACTGAATTAAAAGGCCAGGTGTGGGATTATTTATGGCTAAACTTGCTTCTTCCCCTCTCCTGGTTTTAAGTCAGCAGTGACAATTTTACCTGGATTCTCCATCCTCCCCCCCCCCTCCCCAGCCCTGTGTCTTTGTCAGGGAGCACAGCACAAGGGCAGATGTGGTGGGAAGCAGCGCTGGGATGCTGGGAGAGACCCCAAGTACTGCCCCAAGGGTGTCCCACCCCGGAGCTGCCCCCTCTCCCCACTGACAGGGCAGTTTTGATGACAGCTGAGGGGTTTTTACCCTTTCTACCACATTAACATGCTGTACATGACATCACTTGTTATCAATATATCTTAGTTCTGAATATGTGTGGAATGAGTGAAATCTCTGCCTCTCTCCAAAGTTGCCAGCAGCTCTGCTGAAGTCAGAGCTCCTGTTTGCTGCCCCAAATCCCTCCCTCCATCTTCCTCCTCCCAAATCAACCCTGGCCTGGAGCTGCAGGGAACAGAGAATAGGCGGAAAGGAGGATGGTGTGGTGGGGAAAGCCATGGGATGGAGAACCAGGACCTTCCCCCAGGCAGTGTCAGTGAGAGCCGTCTGGCTGCTCCTCCACGTGGCCGTGAGAGCTGCTGTGATGCCACTGCCCCTTGGGCTACGCTGGCAAATTATTCATGATTGTAAAACCTAGAGTTTTCTATACAAAAACCCCATGCCCAAATGGGTGAAACGAGAAGAGGTGACAGATGTGAGTCTCCTGTCCCAGACCCCACCACTGGCCCCATGTAGTCCCAGCACCAGCACCGCTCCTAACGATGCTCCATAGCAATTCCCATGAAACACAACCCGAGGTTATATTTTATACCAACGCGGGACTTCTTGTGCCAGAGCCTGCAGCCTTCAACGCAAACACACCTCTGCAGCTCTGCCAGGACTGATAATGGGAAAGGGAAAACAATTCCCCAAGGTCAGTGGTGAGAAGAAGACCTCAAGGTCTCCCTTTGCTAAGCCCCTGGAACGTCCCTCCTCCTCTCTACACAGTGCAGAGCTCGGGGTACGCTGCTTTAGGGCAGAAAAGGGAAAACCCCATCCCCAGAGGAGCACACTGGGCAGGAGGAAACCATCGCTGCAGAGAGCAGAGAGGAGAACCATGGCCTGCCAGGCTCGGGGAAGAAGGCTTGCAGAGCGGTGACATATGAGGATAATGAGTGTTGACATATGGAGATACAGCCAAACTGAAAGCTACATCCTATTTAGCTTTTAATTTGGATGCTCATAGAGTGGATTCTGAAGCCCTGATTCATCACGGCTCTTAAAATGGATCTGACTTCTAGGAAACAACCTGATGTGAAACTGTGTTACTTATAAACTTGACTTGAATACCAGCATCCACCTCCCTGGATATCCACCCCGCCACATCCCACCACACGTTTGGGCAGACAAGCTGTGCCCCCAGGAAAGGATCCTGGCTTGGGAAAACCACTTCATTTTATCCATGGGAAACCCATGGATCTGTCCCCAAACTGTGTGGCTTGGACAAACAGGGTGGATGATGTGTTTGTCTTAGACACAGAGGTTCAGGTGAGATCTGGAAACCAGAGAGATATGCTGCTGAGCCCACCCCAGCATCCCTGCAAGAGCCACCTGGACTGGAGCTGGCATGGACATCCCAGCTGTGATCACACCTTCCCTCCCTCGCCAACCTCTTCTGGGTCACAATGGATTTGGGAACTTTCTGAGCATCCCTGTGAGCAAAGATGTCAGGGCAGAGCGCAGTTGCCATCCCCACCTCCTGGCTGGTGTGGGGACAGCTCAGGACAGGAGATTGGGTCAGTGCCCAGCTGCCCCCTCGGCATCTCCCCTCCAACCCTGCCCCACTGAGCCTTCCCCAGGTTTTCCTCTCCCACTTTGCTCCCAGCCAATCTTCCAGTTACTGAACTTAATTGGGGAAGGGCAGCTGAAGGTCCGCTACCTGTGGCTCCTGCTAATCGTGTCGCAGATTCCCCCCAGCAGAAACATCAACCAGAATAAAATAATAACAAGAACGACAACAATCAGGTTACTATTTTCATCTCTGCTTTCACTTTCTTCTTTTAAAAAGTAATTCCCAACTCGCGGCGCAGAAGAGGCCCCTGTGATCCCCGGGTAATGGCCTGCCCTCTATGCAGAGTGGAATAGAGTTAGAATGAACGCTCCAGAAACCCTGACAGCCCGTTTAACAAGGTGTCTAACATCCCATTTCCTCTGCACTTCCTCTCTCCTTAATCCTTTTATGCGAAACTCACTCAGGAGTAAGCACGTGTGAAATTGAGGACTCTCTAATACACATTGCGCGACACAGGCTCACTGAAATGGAGTGTCTCAGCCTTGTTCCGTCAAACAGTGCCAAGAGGAAGCCGACGTTAATCAAAGAGTCTTTTCCATGTGTCCAGGGCCTTGTGCACCCGCAGAGCAAATAAACAGCTTTCCACCGCCACCGCTTTCCCAACACTTTCATCTTCTTAAAGCTCCAGATCCGACAGGGCTGCTCGGAGAAGCAGGAGGGGTGAAAATGGAGAGAAGCAAGGGGCACCCGCGCACCCGGCTTCCCGACGGCTCCTGCTTCGGGAAGGAGTGTGGAAGGAGACTCTGGGGTTTGATTTTGCTGATAACATCTATAGGCAGCCCCCCAGGCTGCTGAAGTTACCTGGAGTTACCAGCTGGCATGGCCACCGGGTACCCACAGCTCCTCAGAAGGTCCCCAGAGCATGAGCAATGCTGGGCAGCAGCTGGCTTGGAGGCAGGGACAGAGCACATGGCTTTGAAAGATAATACAGAGGACTGGACTGAGCTGGGAGCAGCTCAGGTCTCCCAAAACTTGGACTGAACCTGCTTCAAATCATAGAATAATAGAATGGTTCGGGTTGGAAAGGACCTTAAAGCTCACCCAGTTCCAACCCCCCCTGCCCTGGGTAGGGACACCTCCCTCCAAACCAGGTGGCTCCAAGCCCCCTCCAACCTGGCCTTGAACCCCTCCAGGGATGGGGCAGCCACAGTTTCTCTGGGCAACCTGGGCCAGGCTCTCACCACCCTCTCAGCAAAGAATTTATTCCTGAGATCTCATCTCAATCTCCCCTCTTTCAGTTTAAAACCCTTCCCCCTTGTCCTATGGCTCCGCTCCCTGACGAAGAGTCCCTCCCCATCCCTCTGTAGACCCCCTTTAGGTACTGGAAGGGGCTCTCAGGTCTCCTCAGAGGGAGAGATTATTCCCATGTTTCCCTTGACTTTGGAGTTTCAGGTGAGGTTTGCTGGTGATGGAGTTTGCCAACCCTGTGTGCCCACTCTCGGGCCAGGCTGGCCCTGCTAATGCCAAGGGAAGTTTGTCACAGCATTAGGGTTTCTCACAGAGCCACCCAGAGTCACACCAAGTAAAAAGTCACACCAAGTCACACCAGGAGTCCAAGGTCAGATGAGTCTCAGAATATATTTTTGCTGGGTTTAGTGGTTTGAGATCTCAAAAAATATCCTAATTGTTATATATTTGTTATAACTATCCCCATTCTGCAGTGGAAAAACACCCACAATTTTAGTCAGTGACTTGGATATTTTAGCAGAAAATCGTTGCTTTTGTAGAGTAGGGAAAACGAAAGCCAGAAAGGAAACCGAATGCCCTGATAAACTCCCAGGGAACACTTTGGCTAGTTTTGTGTATTTTTTAATCACAAGCCATGTCCACCTAAGATTTGAGCAATTTACTATTTAACACCGGGTACGGCTTATATCAGGGGGATAATATGCTGCAATTGCAGGCAGACAGACTTGATCCAATAGGTCTATTATCTCCCCCCGTTACTATGATCCTGTCCTAATTAGGATCTCACACAGACCAGATACACCAGAAGTCAATGACAACTTCATTTATCCAAGGGCTTCGGTCTAGGAAAGCTGTCTGGTGTTTTTAAGTCACCATCAAGTAGGTATTGATTCGGCCAAGTCAGGAAATGATACTTCATTTATGTGCTTTAGCCTGGAATTTGGGGTGCGGGTTATTGCTCCAGGGTGTGAGGGCTGGGCTGGGTCCACAGTTTGCAGGTTGAGGAGTTGAAATACTGAGTTTCTCCTCTTACTCTGCCTGACAGACTTTCTGAGGGTTAAAATTCACGGTAAATCAACAAACATTTGGATCAATAAGGGATGCAGGGGAGAGATTTGCATCTGAGCTCTCAAAGCCCTGCTGGAAGAGGAGACTGGAAAAGGCGCGATGCGCAACAGTGGGGATGTATGGAAAGACAGAGGATCCCTCTAATTGCACGGCAGAATGCAGATTACAGACCTGGAGATGATGAGCAGTGCTAAACCCGGCGCCTAAAAATAAATAAACACACAATATAAAGCCCCAAGTGAATGAGATTTCCGTATTATCACCACACCGTGTAAATGATAGCGTCCCTCCGGATTAGCCCATGGAGAGCGGGCCGGGGCGTTGGAAAGATAAGGCATTTTTAATCTGCACATATAATCATCTGAAGGGAAAATATAAAATGCTAATAACAAATTGGAATTCAATCTAAAAAAGGACACAACAAACCCTGGAATCATTTTTCCCTTCTTGTCTTTGGAAGAAAAGATAAAAGAGCAAGGCGGCCCCCCTCCCACCACCACCATCCTGGATGCTTCTTGCCCTCGTTTTCCCTCCCCAAATGCTTCATTATAACACTTTTGGGGGGTGAAATCTTCCCATAACCAGCTTGGCCCCCATTTTACTCTGCCCCATACATCCAACTTTATGTTTTAAATGGACCAGTTTACTTGTGACTAAATACAGCGTGGATCTCCACATCCCTCGCTAGGTGGAACACTATAAAAGGTAAGTGGTACAATACATCATCTTAAAAGGTGGCTTATCTGGAGAGGAGGTGTAGGAAATATTGTGCCAGGGACTGTCTGCATCTGAGGCACAATTGGATTCCATTTTTCCTTTTGAAATAGGGAGCGGCAAGTACGTTTGCTAATGCCTGAAGAATCCTGTCAAAGCAGGAGGGTGGTGCTGAGGGACACGCTCCCTCACCGGGACGGGGACGCTGTGCCAGCCGAGCCCAGGGCAATCAAACACCCAGGTCGAACCATTCCCAACTGTCTCCATCTACCCGCTTCAGGAATGCGCCTTTCCGCCACGTGGGAGATCCCAAATCCTTGTCGAGGCGCAGCACGGCCCTGCGCCGGGGCCGGGAAAGCTCTTTTCCCCTGCTTCAAAGCAGCCTCGTGTAAAAGGGAAAGGCAATTTTTCTTCCTAACCACACCAATCCCAGGGGCTGCACCAACATGGCGGTGCTGCTGGAGCAAGTCACGTCCCCGGGCAGCGCAGGATGCGGACCCAGGGAGGTTCCGCACGGACCCGCGCCCAGTGGGACCTCGGATTCATTCCCAAGATCGGCCCTGACTTTGGGGATAAAAGGAGCTTTTCTGCATTCACCCCCTGGCAGAGCGACAGGCCCTTCCTCCCGCACAACACAACGCCTTAACGGCCCAACCCATCTCTTACTGAAGCCTTACAGAACGTTTCTGAGCAGAGGTAAGAGACACCATAGACACTTCACTCAATTTCTGCCTGTCCCCTCTCCATCTAGAGCAAGCAAACGCCCTTCTCCCAGATTCCAGCACCACCACCATCCCGAAGAGCCCCGTTGCTCCGTGCAAGTGACCAGTGGTTCCTGACGAGCTGTGCTGCTCTTTGTCATTAGGCTCCAGAATTAACACCCTGACCCGAACCAGGGGTAAGCTGCAGCTGGGGTGCTTTTTTATTCCCTTTGCTGTGCAGTAAGGACTCTGCTGGAGATTAAGAATTAGTCTTTTGGCATACTTTGGTAGCACACACACACACACACACCCCCGGCCCAGTTTCCAGCAGGCAGGAGAGGATACTCGCAGACCCAGAAAGGCTCCCCTGTAGCATTTAAGGTTCATTCTTCCACGTCCCCAAAAAGTCAAGGCTCTGTAGCAGTAAAGAAAATCCAGCATCAATGTAGAGATTTGGGGTTAAGCCAGGGGCTGCTGCAAACCACATAAGCCCCAGTGACAGTGTATTTATTTCCTCCCCATGCCTCTGCTCAGACGCTGTGAGCAGGGCAGATTTCCTATTACACACACGCGGCCAAATCCTGTGTATTGGGCAGGAAGATTATTGAACAGAAGTAAGTGATAAAAGCACGGGCCAAAAAGATGTGTTATAGTGTTTTCCTTTGAGGCAAAGACAAAGAAGACACTTTGCTGTTTGTTGTGCCAGAGAATCATCTCTGATTGTTTGTGTCACGGTGGCAGATAAGTGCAAAGGAGATAGATGTTCTGTCTCCGAGGCACAGTTCTCATCTGTATAGTATAAATTTATGCCTGCTGGTTGCAAGCCTCATGATTCAGAGCCGGTGTATGACTGTGATCTGAGCAGAGGAAAGCCGCTGCCTCTACGCCTGACGTTGATCTGCTTCATTCGTGTTGTCAGTCGGCCCTGAGCAATGTCCCCTCGCGTTAGAGTCACCCGTTCCCTGCTGTCCCAGGCCAGGGCTGGGCTCCTCAGCAGCTCCCACTTCAACCCAGCACATCCCATCGGGCTCTGCCATCAGCCTTGCTCACCGGGGAGGGGCATTTTCCCTTCCCTTCTGGCAGCTTGGGATTCCTTAGTCTTCACGTTCCCCAAATCCAAAGCTGTTTCTCTGCACACAGGCTGGAAAGGAGGAGAATGGCTTGGGAGGTGGCCAGCCCTCTCCTCTGAAAACCCAGCCCCTCTTTTCCGTGGTGCTTGCACACTGCATTTGGTGGGACAGAACAGGAATGGAATGGAATGGAATGGAATGGAATGGAATGGAATAGAATAGAATAGAATAGAATAGAATAGAATAGAATAGAATAGAATAGAATAGAATAGAATAGAATAGAATAGAATGGAATAGAATGGAATGGAATGGAATGGAATGGAATGGAATGGAATGGAATGGAATGGAACGGAACCTTTTCAGTTGGAAGGGACCTACACTGATCATCTGCTCCACCTCCAAGAGGAATTATCAGCAGAACAGCAACACTGCTCAGTCTGCATTTCGGAAGCCGTGTGTAATAGCTGCCTGTTTGTGTTCAAAGTGTTCGCCAGGGCACTATCAACACAAATATATAATCAAAATAATTATATTCAAACGGAGCTGAAAGAGCATCTTGGCTTCAGCGTTCACTCATTCATCCAATACCCCGTTAATTAAGAACACCTTACGCCGTGCTCTGAAGGCTGCCAAAATCGGACTTGGAGAGGTTAACGAGGCACCGGGAAGTTTTCATACGTAGCAGCGTTCAACTACAGCTGACACACATTAATGCACAGACAATTAACACGGACCTGATCTGAGCCCAGATCTCTCATACCCCTGGGTTGGCTTTTTTCACCTCCATCTCTGGGTTTCACTTCACTGCAACAGGAGCTTTGCTGCTCCTTCTTATCCTTCACCTTCCTTGCACCAGAAGGATGAGGTACCCTACTCCTTCCTGACCTGCTCCTCCATTCTCCCCAGCCTCCTGCCCAGTCCCCCCAGCGACAGGACTCTGAAGAGGTGTGACACCTTTCAAACCCATTTCTACCACAAGTAGAGGATTAAAGCCAACACTGACCCCTTCAAGACCATTTCAAGACATATTCTTTCAAAGCAGTGGCACCAGCGAGACCCCCGCCCACCTGATCTCCCCACCCCAGTGAGGCCACTGGGAGCACTCCTCCTCACATGGAGGTTGGTTGTGCTCCCAGGGGGGAAGAAGATGAAAGAATCTCTGGGCTCTGCTCCCGCCTTCCCCTCCAGAGCCGAACGTTTGTTTATTTGGGGCTGTAAACAACCCCAATTTCCACCCAGCTGCTGATTGCTTAATTTCATGCTCCTCTGAAACCAGACCAGTATCTTAGCTCATCTCCTTCCCTCTCCTTCCTGCAGGCAATCACTCACATCCAGTCCCTCCCCTGCTCCACCAGTTTGGAGCCACGAGCTGACAAGGGGATCCTGGAGGAAATGAGCTTTGCTCCCGTTACTGGACTATTTGGAAGGCTGAGGGAAATTAGGGCTAAGCCCAGAAGTTTAATTTCCCCTTGTGATGATCAAGGGACTTCAATATTTTTATTTCTTTTTTTTTTTTTTTTCTTCCTTTTGGTACCTCTGGAGTTAGAGGGAATTTAAGCCAGAGCCAAAGACAAATGAGAAAGTTCACCGGAGGCTCAGGATTTCACCACAAATCACCTTCTCTGGGGAAGGTTTTATTGCAGGAGTTTCTGGGTTAACCCAACACAGGAGCAGCAGCGCTACCAGCCCAGAGAGGGATGACTCAAGGATGGCCTTGTGTTTCTGAAATCAGACCCCAAATCGTGCAGGATTCCCTGGGTACCCACATTCCCCTGGGAGGTTCATAAGTGGCAAACTCGGAAAGCAATCTTGTGCTCCCTGTTTTGGGTGAGGGAGTGTTGCCAAAGCCTTTTAGCCCAACGTATGCGTCCCCTAGAAGAGCGGCGATCTAGCAGTTGCTCTGCTGCAAGGCCCATGTTGCCACCTTTGAAATAGCAAAACGAAGGAGAAATCCTTGTAATTCTCATGTCCCTGAAGCAGCCTGTGACTGAGCACACGGGAAAACGGGGAGCCAGGGCAGAGCTAAACTCAGTTTCAAACTCTCTTGAGGTAATCTTATCTCAAACTCTCCATCCCCGCGTTTCCTCACTGTTGCTGTATCACCGCGATGGTCTGGGGACAGGTCTGAATCCAGTTCCAAAGGTGTTGGCAGTGAGAGCTGGAAGAAGCCCAGGAAATTCCTCAAGCCACAAGATATAAAATGGGGCACACGTCAAACTGTACTGGCCAAGTCCCCACACGGAGCCCTCAGGACCCAGGACGTACCTGGGTAATAACGACCCTGAACCAGGGACCCGAAAAACAGAGGTCCCTGCCTCAGTCCCAGCCTCACCACATGTTTCCTCTGAAAACCATTTCACCTGTCCTGACATCAATCTCCCCAACCCTGCAAAACAGAGAGCAAACCATTTCCCTCCTGGGATACCCCAGTTTAAAATTTGCTCCTCTCACAATGTGGCTGAAAATCAAAACTGCATGGCATGAGAACACACAAAAAAAAAAACAAGCAAAAAAGAGAAAATGCTAATTAGCACGATGCTGATTACAATTTTTCGTTTTACTGGCTATTCACTGAGTTCACTTTCCAGCTCAGACAACTGGGAATGGGACCCTTCAGACGCGGCTTATTCACCCCCAGACCCGAAGGTGGTAGTGAATCTGGGGAGGGGGGGGGCACCCCTAACGATGAAGGAAATTACCAGCAAATCACCACCCCCTCGGATGCCAGAGGCGACTTCTTGGGGAACTTTGCACCTCTTACCCCGGCACCGAGCTCCTCGGAAAGGAGGGGTGGGCTCCCACGCTGTGTACATTGTCTTAGAAGATTGATTTTCCACCTGTAAAAGTGATCTACACTCTCCCTGCTCTCCTGGATGCCTTAGTCAAAAGAGAAAATGGATCTTTTAAAGATACATGTATCCATCACTATTATTTACATTCTAATATGCGTGCGCAGCTCTGCTCCAACAAGGGAAATGTAAATCAGATGGACATCGTTCCCTGAATGCCCTAAAGAGCTCCATTCCCCCCAAATTAGAATAGAAAATGCTCTTTTAAAATGCACCTTTAATATGTAAAAGCCGCTGCATCCTGACTCTAAATAAACCAAACTTGAGCTACATGCCAAATATCTTAGATAAAGGACAGGTAAGATGGTAGTATCTGGCCAAGGAATCGGTCCTAAACAGCTATTTATATTAATGCAAAGAAGGTACAATGTTCTTCCTCTTGATATATGCTGCAGTGGGATATAGTTTTGTCCCACTAGTGAGAATAAAAACGTACAGTTCATGATAGGCAAAGTCACATGTGTGAGATAAAAAGCTCCAACTATAATATATGTCTTCACCATGTATTCTCTTCAGGATTTTCTTTAGATCTTTGGATGACAACAAGAAAACACTTACTCAAGGTTAGACACTGCTCTGCGGGCTTTTTAATAACCATTCCCTCCATCCTGGGGGATTGCGTCCCTGAAATAAGGCAAACTCAACCTCAGTTTCTGGACTCGCCGAGACAGGGCAGTATCCTCACTCCTGCCTTTGTCTCCGCTGGGCTCTGCAGGAGCATGAGCGATGTGCAGGGGCTCGGGGAGGCGATGGTGATGAACGGCTCTGCCTTGGTGCCGGCGAAGCCGATGGTCCCCACGGTGGGAGCAAAGGGCTGGCAGGGAGAGTTGCCCCTCCATCCACATGCCCGAGTCCCTGGGACATGGTTAGCCCATCAGGTTTTGAGGCAGAAAGATGCAAATTGTTTTGTATCTCATTCTGGGTAAAAACCCAAGGAATTCCCAGGCACAGAGACTCACTCTGCTCACCGGAGACCATTTTACAGCCCATGCTTGGAGGTCAATGCCCAGACCCTTGCCCTCTGCAGCCAGACACCCTCTCCCCCTGGCCACAGGGCAAGCAGGAGCCCACACACCCCATCCCATCCCCTGCTTTTGCAGGAGCTGGAACCGGGCAGGGGCTGCCTGATGCTGGGGGTGTCAGCACCAGACCTTACAAACACCATCAAACTTTAAAGGTGACCACGAAAACCAGAGGTTGCATTGCTCACACCTATTAAAAGGAGACCCATGCTCATAATAAACTAAATAACTTGGTTTAAAAGCAAATCCCTCCTATACAGCCAGGGGCGGGTGGCAGGGCTGAGGGCTCACACGTGCTTCTCGCCCAGAGACCCTTTTCCTCACAAAGGCACAGACCTTTCCCAACAGGCTCCCGATAAATCTGCGGTGTCAAAGCCATATATCACCGAGCAGTGATGGTATCTGCCCCTGCCCTGCTCGGCAGAGCGCAGGCAGGGACCGTGTGGTCCCTCACCAGTGATACCATCTCCCCGATGGAAACGAGGAGAGATAAAGCAAAGAGCACGTGAACCGAGCGCAGCCTTCCTCCTCCTCCTCCTCAGCCCATGCTGGAGCCGGGGGCACCTTCACTGCCAGGACGGGGGTTTGCGAGGGGCAGGAGGGAATGGGCAGGAAAGGGGCGTGCTGTTGTGTGTAGCTGGGGCAGCCAAGCATGGCCCAGCATCGCTCCCATCTATCCGGGGCTTCGTGCCATTAAATCCCAAGGGCAGAGGTGTAGAAGGCACAGGCACAAAGCCAGGAGCCAGCCTCACCACGGCCATGGGACTGCTCCCTCAGCCTGGCTTTTGGGTTTGTTCTTCTGTCCCATTCGACCCACGCAGTCCTCCCTCTTTGCAGGGCACACTCTCACAGCTGCACACCTGCAGCTGCACCCAAAGCATTTCACCTTGGAAGATGAAATTTTGGCACGTGACACGGCGTGGCTCCCAGGCCAGCAGAGCAGAAGCAAATCCCACTCCACCTCCGGAGCAGGAGGCTGCCAGACGCTGTTCCCCTTCCTCCAGACTTGGGAAAAGAGCTTTGCCCTCTTTGCCCCAGCAGGACCTTGCAATCACACAACAGCCAGAATGTCACTGAAATGCAAATTGCCTGTAAAAAGTGGGGAGCTACTGAGCGACCCTTTTTCTGACTTCAGGCACCCTTTAAGCATCACCTTGTTCCAATCTACTCTGCTGAACCACGCTGCAAACACTCCCCTCTTTTTCTCTCTCTTCCTGCCTCCTGATAAATCCACTTTGCCCCCTCCATCCAGCAGCCACTGCTTTACACCAGAAGGCACAGCGTTATCAATATGCTCAGCTTGATATTTCTTCCAGCCCCAAAACAAAGCTTAATTGGGCAGTGAAAGCAGAGGTGAAGATGAAGTATTCTGGGGATAGTTTCCCTTCTGGGTTGTTGCTTTCTGACATGTCCCCTGGTCCAGCAGTAACACGTTCTCCACTTTCCAGAAAGACAACAGCAGCAGAGATTTTGCTGCTGCCCAAAAATAAGGGGAGTGCCTGGATGCGCAAAGGGAGGGAGGAGGGTGCAAGAGGCAGGAGTCCTTGGGTGGGGATGGACACAAGCTCCGTGGCTGGAAGGAAGATGTTCTCTGCTCTGTACTTCTCCTGTAGCCACCTTCCCTGCTGTTCTGAGCCACACAGGCCATCAAAAGCAACTTGTGGCCCTGGCTAACACAAAATGCATCCGATGGTCCCTCCTGCACACCCTCCCTGTGCAATCGAGGGGTGCTTTCCACCTCACCCTGCAACCCTTCCCCGCGCTGGCCTAGGAGAGGAGCCAGAATTCACCTCTCCTATTACAGGCTCTGTTTATTGTTATCGCTAAACCTGTTTTGTAATCCAACAGCATTAATTTCCTAAGATCACCAGCGCTTGGGGGAACAAGCGAGCGCAAGCAGGTGGCTGGAAAGCAACACCCGCTCAAGCGGCTGCTGGCGTTACTGGGATGCTGAGTGGCGACACTGGGATGCTGAGAGGGTGACAGTGGGACAGGGCCACAGTGGGACACAAGCCAGAGCTTCACTCTGCTGGACACCTCTCCATCTCCTCCTACCACCTGATAGACTGATGTATTAAACCCCAAAATCAGTTAAAAACCAGTCAGCTGGGATCATCCATCCATCCATCCATCCATCAGGGTATAACCCCGCCATGAGAACACACGTCCAGGTGCTCCCACGGTGACCCCTCAGCTGTAAATGACCCAGGATATTTTGGAAGAAAAACAATTTGCTTCCACTATTTACTTCTTTCTCCTGTTCTTGACCCTGCGAGCGCACAAATGCTTTCCCTGCGCCTGGGCTGTGAAAGAGACACTCTCATCAAGGAGGAGTAAATCACAATAACAGGGAAATAAACCTTCCCCTGAAATGATTCCCTTTTATTTATTTATTTCTCCGGCTTCGCCCAAGTCTCTACATAAAAGTGCATAAATTGTGGCGGCGGCGGCTGCTGGCTGATGAGCAGCCTGGGCTCTGGGCGAGCGTCCTGGCTCGGCTCCTCTCCTCTCCCCCTCTGCTCTGCTCTGCTCTGCTCTGCTCTGCTCGGCGCTGGCGGGGCGGTCGCGGGGCACGTCGACGCCGTTTCCCTTTAAATCTAACTCAGGTAATGAAAACGCACCAGAAAATAGTGCGGGTGCATCTGGGAGCAGTAGAAAACAGTTAGATCTTCATAGAGCCATAAAGAAGTAAACAGTAGGCTGCTATGAAGATCTATGGGACCCCGCAGTGCCATTGTCTTCAAAAGGAATTAAAAACAAATTGCTGAGGGCCAGCACATAATTTAGAGACTCACGGCAATTTTATGACTTGCTAATGTTCCTAATTACATGCCCGTGAAAGGCTTAATTAATTGGGGGATGTAGCAAAAAGTGGAGCCTGTGTTTGTTATCATGGTTCCACTGCATTGATTTTAGTGCCTATGGAGAATTTAGGGCCTCTTTATTTGCACAAAGAAAATGCAAGTCTCTCGAAAAAATGCACATTAAGATCAACCCCTCGCTGCTATCTAATATACTTTCCTCTACTTAACCAAAGTGCTTGTAATCATATTTTGTAAATGTTGGTGCCGTTAATTGCATTGTGAGAGAAAATAGGTTCCGCTCGACTGGTCGTGGAGAATTTTATAAAGTTCTTTTCCTGCTCCCAATTCTGAGGACTCTGAGAGAGAAACTCATCAGAAGTTGCCGGGGAGGGCAGGGAGCGGGGCCGCTCTGCTTCTCCCCGCAGGGTGCTGGGCTCCGGGCCATCTCCTGCCCCCACCCCAGCTCAGCTCCTCCACCCTCACCATGGATGGGGCTGAGATTTACCTGTACCCCTCCAGCCGGGGCACCCGGAGAGCTCTGCCATGTGGAAAAGGCTCTGACCCCGCTCACCCCGGGGCAGTTTCCCCCTCAGCCCACCCCCAGCCCTTCGCAGGGACTCAGTGTGTTCCAAGCTCAACTCAAGGTTTTGCTGGGATCTTCTAGAGGAAAGGACTTTCCATGACATTAAACACAGGCTGCAATCTCTCTTCCCTAAAATGCCACTGGCACCGGCGCGTGGAAGGTCAATAGAGTCAATTATCCAGAGGAAAACCAAGAGAAGGGCTGTGTCGGAGTTGTGAGGGTCAGATCCAGCAGCAGCCACCCTGGCTCTCCTCAGCAGCCAAAGCACAAACAGCAGCAAAACCAGAGACAACCCCAGCTCCAGCACCCTGCCCTGCCAGGGAGGATGGTGTCGGTCAGAGACAGACAGACAGACAGTCAGATTAGCAGCTCAGGTGGGGATGCTGCTGCTGAACAGTCGATAACTAAATCGCAGGGGGTTGCAGGATTGGGGCGACAGCCAGAGGAGCCTGGGCAGCCCCTTTGCTGCCCTCCCTCCTCCTCCTCTCTGTATTTCCCTGCAGAAACCTTGCAACGAGGAAGGAGGGGGGAAAAAAGCCAAGTTTGTCTGTTGCTCTTGAGGAAAGGAGACATCTCTCGAAATATAGTTGGTGCTTTGACGATAAGACCTTTGACAGAAACATGAATGACATGAATACTTTGATCTCTAGTCTCAGAAGCTTCAACAGCAATTATGAGTCAAGAGGGGTGAATGTGGGCAGCAGCAAAGCAATGTCCCCCAGGGTGGGGATGCAGTAATTAGAGACAAAACCCGGGGCGTCTCTGCCGGCACCACGCACACGGAGCGGGGAGGAGGTGGGCCGGAGGGAAGCGTCATGAAAAAAAGCGACTCTTATTCTTCTGAGGGACATGAAATCAACAAGACTTTATACATTTCAAAGCCAAGATCTTCAAAGACAGGTAAAATGCTAATTCTGCTAATGTAGGTTTTTATGTATATGCTCTGAAAAGGTAAAGCAAATTAATCACCAGCTTTACCCCCTAATATATATCTGTGTTACAAATATATTACAGCATGTCAGATCTAAGGAGATATATCTGAACAGCGGTGGTTAAAAGAGCATTTCCCTTTTCATGCTCTAATACAGTTATTTTGATCTTTCAGTCTTCATATTTTTTGTTCTCATCAAAGGAACGATGGTGCCAGAGATTAGGATGTTATTTATTTCCCTCTCACTGTCCTACCCATGTTAATCACTTCTCGTGTCAACAGCGGCAGCGGCGGTGCCGGCAGTGCCCGTGCCAGGCTGGACACGCTGCCTGCATGCCCGCCCCCCCTGCCATCCTCTGTCCCCACTGCCCACCCGTCACCCCCTCCGGGTCACCCCCAAAACACCCCGACCTTCCGAAGCTGATAGAAACTCTATGCAAATAGAGGGCAGGGAGAGGAGGGAGATGTCTGCAGTGCAGAGGGACGGTGCCAGGGAGGGACAGTCCCGTGCCCAGGTGGCAGCGGTGCCCAGCTCAGCCTTCGGCCTCCCCGAGACGGTCCTGGAAACCGTCTGGAGATGAAAGCACTGGCTGCGTGGCAGCGGGGTGTTAAGAGCTGCCAGAAATCCCTGCTCCAAAGCACACACGGCTGGGAGAGGAAAGGGAGAACACAAAGAGGGAAGGAGATGATGACAGAGGAGCTGCTGCCTAGTTCCAGCACATCACACTGCCCAGTCCAGCCAGTGCCCTCCAGTTATGGTGAGATGCCTACTACTGATCACCCAAAAGTCCCCAGTCAGAGAGCTGACCCCTCTGCTTTCTAACAGCCTCCCCTGGGACTCTATTCCTCTCTGCTGGCCCCGGTCACCCTGGAGCATTCAAGCATTTAGGTGTTTCTGTGAGTCAGGACAGAGCCCCACTTTCCTGGGCTCTTTTCAGTCTCCTCTCACTGAATTTGCACTGAAATTTCTGCGGCACAACTGTGTTCAGCCAGACCTTGCACCTTCCTCATCCCAGGCATGAGACGTTGCTTCTACGCTGCAATACAGGCTTGCCTTCAGAAACGTGCATTGCCTCCAGCCACTGCAGCTCCTTTTTCTCCCCAGGTTCTCCACACAGACACCCTGGGGACTCAGCTCCTGCATCCAGCAGACACAGGGCTCCAGGCCGGAGCCCAGCACGACTCCTTACCCGAAACCCAACACCGCCGGGGACAGCCAGGGAGGGGAAAGGGCTGCAGCCCAGAGCTCGGCTCCACGCACAGCTCCCACAGGGAAGCTGCTCAGCTGAAACACCCATCCTACAGCCTGGGAGATTAACGATGCTGGTTCTCCTACGTTTAATTACCCCTCAGTCAGGATAGGCACAGGCCAGAAAAGTTTAGGTTCTCTTGAGAAGGGTTGAAGGGAGAAATGACCCAGAGAGGCCATGCAGGCGGTAACATTACGTGTACTCAGGATAACTTGATGCCTCTGTACTGTTTTGGGGCCCCCGGGACTCAGCAAGGTCTGAGTGGCATCTGCTTGCCCCTGGCTCGTAAGGGTGCCTTGTCCCCGGAAGGTTTTGCTCTCAAACAGCAGCTCCATGAGGAGTTTGTCCCCAGAGTTGGCTGGGGGAGACCTGGAGAGCTGCAGCTCCTTCCAGAGCCCTCTTCAGCAGGACAGGAACTTCAGCAGCTCCACCTTTTGAGGACAAAAAGCCCTCCTGCTTTAAAGGAGAATGTGGGATCCCAGAGTTTAAAGACCAAGATAGCTGTTGGCTACGTTTGCCACTAACTAGCTGAGATGAATGGATGAACTTGTTAAGGGCAGAAGAGGGTGATAAGCAGGTATCTCAATAATTATTTGCAGAGATTAACTGAGCAGGTTCACTTTGGGCATAACTAATCCTTGAGAGACGAGGAGCAGGAAAAGACTGCAGGAGCTAATGCCTTTGAAATAGGTTAAACCAGTGACATTGCCCACCATCAGCATTGTGTTCCTTGCCTTTAAAATGCTGACACTCACAGGTTTGATGGTAACTAGACTGCATAGGGGCACCTTTGCTTTCACATCAGATCTGCTGACATGAACAAGAGTCGATTCAGATGGGCATCCAAACATTAAAGTCCTTCCCTATTTCCATAAAATGATTGGCAGGATGCCTACTGCTAGCGCCTGGTAGCGCTGCTGATAAATGGCATCTTGATAAAAACTTTGGGCTGTTTTAAGAAAGAGGGGAAAAAAAAAAAAAGAAAGAAAGAATAAAAAAAGCACACTCTTATTCTAATTCACTCGGCTCCTGACGGATGAGATGTCTCATCTCTAAAAGTGAGACGCACCTGGGACCTTTGCTGCACGTACACAGGGCAAACAGGGTCCAGCACCGCCCGTCCCAGCTCTTCCAGCCCAATCCTGCACAGGAAGGCGTCCCCGCAGCGGGGCATGTTCCCCCTTTCCTTGGCACTGAAAGTGTACATCTAGGTCCTCAGCAGAAAGTACCTAAAATATGATAAATATTATCCCTGGGAAAAGAAAAAGAGATTTTCCTTTCCAGGTCCTGAAGTACTGAAGCTTTTCAAGTTCTGCTGGGAAAGTCTGGCTGGAGCAGCTGAAATCCAGGGTTGTTTCTCAGACGCAGAGACCCAACCCGTGGAGCCAGTTCCTTTCTGCAGCTTACATGTGAACCAGTGCCTAATTCTCAAAGGGTAAAAAAGAACTGTACAGACCACTTGCTAATCCATCAGTAGATCAGTGCAAGTAAAAGAAAAGCTAATTTCAAGTCTAATAATATTATTATTATTCAGTTTCTGTAGCTTTTTTAAGCACTTAATTTGAGATATTTTTCTTAAAGTTTAAAAATTACTTCTAAAGTGAATCTGAATGTTGTAGTGGGAACTTTTTACTCCCAGAGATCAAATATCTCCCTTCTCTCCTACCTTTGCATTTCAAAAAGAATACAAAAATCCAATGAGCTGGGAGGCCCTGCCAGGTCCCCGGCAATGCGGGTGCTTGGAGCGCTTCGTGGACCTAGACCTCACCCAAAACCAGATGCAGGGCAGGTAACACCTACAGCCATTTATTGCTTGCTCTTTTAGAAAAGCTGTTGTATCACCCTGTGCAGTATGAGAAGGTCTATGCCAGGGAACGGCCAAGCAATGCCATATCCACCCCTTTGCCACCCAATGCCATATCACAGCCTTTGCAGGACACCCATAACGACACAACTTAGAGCAAGAGCTCAACAAAGACTGAAGATGGTCAAGATTTCTGGAGAATATCCCATTCTCCTGAATGTAAGAAGGTCAAACCCACGACACCATCAAAATCCTTTAAATAGCTCTGAAAACCTCAACACTGGTAAACTGGCAGCACTCAAAGGACCTCACTCTGCCTCCACGGTATCACCAACTTCATTTCCTCACGTAAAAGTGATCCAATTACCTTGTGACGCACCAAAGGGTAACAGAGGGGTCCAGAAACATTCCCTGCCTGCACATTGGTGACCCCCATGGACAAAGACAACCCAGCTGTAGCATCCCAGAATCACGGTTTGCTGCTGCTCCGAACAACTCAAGCACGTGTGGATCCTACCGAACCAGCAGCTCCCTTCAACCAACCTATGATTTATGGAGCTGCTGCCCTCTCCTTCTCCTTCCTGCCCCAGTGCTGCCTCCAGAAGTGCCACCAGCTGTGGTGACACCAGCACTGAGTCACAGAACTAACAGATGTGACCCCAAGGAAGTGGCTGTCCCAGCCAGGCCAGCATCCCACACTCTTCCCAGACCCGCTCCTGGCTCCACATCCAACGAACAAAGAAGGTTCCACACAGCTCCACAGGTCATCAGGGAGACATCCAGATACACCCCCCCAGCACCAAGGGGGAGCAGATCAGACCAGCAAGAGCCTCCAGGCTGCCCAAGGAGAGCATTAACATGGTCTCCCCTCCATCGCTGCTCGAGACAGCTCAAGGATCCTCAGCAACCCCTCTGCCCCGAGGTTGGTTGTCCATAAGCACCCCCATAACGAGCGCAATTAAGAGCGGTGACATCCTTACCTTGATTCCCGTCATGGTCTGCTGGAGGTCGCTTTGAGAGCTGGGGCTTCAAACCTGCTTCGCCATCACGGGATCTGACACGGTGGAGAATTTACTGTGGAAACAAAAAAAACCCCACAAGTGTGAAATGTGACTGTCGATAAAGTAATCCTCAGCAATCAGACAAAATTAATTGTGTGAACATCATTGATCAAACCTACTTAATACGTTGGGTTTGTAGAAAGCTGGAATGTAATTTCATTACCAATCTGCTCCATCCTAATGAAATTTCTAATAACACTCTAATTTTGATTTCGGTTAAGGAGAGAATGATGGAAATTTTCTTTTGCTTCTCCTGTAAGGTTTTATTTTATTGGTTTTCTGCAATACTAGGGGATACTAATTTTTTTTTTAATTTGACATTTTATTAGCAGGGGGTTTAATGTAACAACACAGATAAAAAACAGAATTGCAAAACGGACAAACCTTACAGAAATAGAATTGTTGTCAAAATTAAGGAGGCTAATTTTAAAGAAATGCATTTATTTTATGAGTTGTGATTTGGACTTTTTTTTCTTTTCTTGATTTTTTTTTTTTAAAGTTCTAGCTGATTTTCTGACCTAAAATGATTTAAATAATACTAGTTAGTGGTTCCTTTCCTGGGTAATTCTCACAGAACAATGCCAGAGGAGATCAGCCACACGGGAAGGCACCAGCATGCCTGCACTCCCAGTGGGTAGATTAAGGCGAGATGAGGGGGTCCGCCAGGGGAAAAGCTCCCGTTAATTTGGAGATAACCAAGATTTCACCTTTTGGGTCAAGTTTCAAAAGACACCATTCAGTCTTTCAGGCTCAGCTGCGCTGGGGTTAGAGGTCAATCAGATCAGGAGTGCCAGAATATCAGGTAGGGAACTCAACGGTGGCGTTTGGGGTTTGCACCGAAGCCCCTGGACAAGGTACCCCAGGCAGAGGGGACCAGCCTGCGATACCTGGGACCCCATCCCAGCAGGGGCTCAGCATCCACCCCTGCCTGGGGACAGGACAAACCGCCTGCAGGCTTCTACAAAAACCATTTCACTGAGGGCAGAGCAAAAACCTAGGAAAACCAACTATTTTGTGGCTTTTTCCGCTACCAGGTACTGAAAACGAACAGCGCTCTTGCCTCTAGCACGCATGAGAGGGCAAACCCTGCGCTCGGAGCATCTGGGGACTACTGATGGCTCCTCTGGCAAGGCAGCTGGTGAATAGAAATGGCCTCTCCCTGGCCAGGAGCTGCAGGCAGTGGGGTCTGCCTTCAGAGGCCGAGGATGCGCAGGATGCACCCCGACGGTTTGCAGACATTCGGGGGCCTGGGGGGACGATGGGCCGGGACGCGATGAGCAGACAAGGGAGCAGCGAGCGTGCGTGCTTGCTGCAGGAAGGTGATGCTCCTTGACTACTGAAGTGGTGCCTATCTCTGGTATTTCCATTTTCAGCAATCTGATGTGTTTTGGTGATTTATTCATGACTGGTGTAGTGAAAAATTGGAAAAGGCTAGCGGGGTAGCCATGGCCTGGAGATCCAGCATCCGATTGGGGCTACAACTGAATTACTGTCAGAGGCATCATGCAAGGTTTACTCCAGCAAACGTGAAGCTGAATCTTTATATTAATAAGTGAACATGAACTATCAGAGAGACTGGCATATGTCTGCCGCCAGGCAGGTCTGGGAAGGCACCGTCAGATCAATAGGAAACTTGAGCAGACAAACGGAGAAGCTCCAGTGCCCGCTCTTCACGCCCCGCGGAGGCGACTGCGGGCGCTCACCGGAGCCACGGAGGGGAGGCTTTACTAACGCACAGGACAGCTAAAAAGAGCACCACAGGCAAAGCTGACTCGTCTTTAATAAGTACAAAATTGCTTTTGCTCCGTTATTTAAGCATGTGTGAAAATCCAGCCCCTTGGTTCAGGCCCCACTGCTACAGCTGGGCTGATGAGCACAAGGGATGGAGGCTAATACTGCACATCAAATCCCAGCCCAGCCAGAAACACCATTTCGGAAGTGCCAGTCCCTGAGAACTGTAACTCAACCAGGTCCCTGAGATCAGGTCCCCCAAAAGCAACAGTCCCCGAGAACTGTAACTCAGCCAGGTGCCCCAGACCAGGTCCCCAAAAACAAACAGCCCCTGAGAACCTCTAGCACAAACCAAACCCAGGACACCCAAACCCTACAGCAGACACTCTTCAGAAAGGGTAATTTTTGCCCTTTTTACAGAAAGCAAAAGGAAAATCATAAGCTCACAGAATGGTCAGAGCTGCCCCACTGTTAATTTTCACCTCAGCTACAAGAAACCACTTTCCCTCTTGGCTTCCAACCTGCTGGGTGTACCAGGGCAGTGAGAGCATGCCCCTTTCCACAGGGATCCCCTCCAAATCTGAACTTCGGAGAAAACCAAACAAAGCAGCAATTAAATCAAAGGGGTAAAGAGAAAAACAAGAAAAAAGAAGGGGGGTGGGGGGGAGAGGGGAAAGAGGAAAAAAATAAAAGGCAGCAGCAGAGGAGGAAGCTAAATGCTGTGTGACAGAAGCATCTAGCACTTCTTCATAATTACAGTTTCAATTCCACATCCAGCTTCCCGCCTAATTACTGCCCCGCGGTTGGTGTGCACAGACTCGGGAGCAGCAGGGATCTTTATTTTGCTTGCACTGATCACTCCCCGGCTCCTCATTACCCAGCGCTCGGTTTGGGCCCATTAGACAGCCCACACCCTCCCCTGGAAGCCCTGGACCCATGGTGGTTGCCCAGCCTAGCCCTGCCTGAGCCCTTACTAGAGGGAGGGCAGGGAGAAGGGACGGTCCCCACAGGGCACGGTAGGTTCCCCAGGGCTCTCAGACACCAGGGACAGACAAGACTGGGGTTGCTCCATCCCTGCTCACTCTGGTCTGTGGATGGTTCTCCTGGATCTCCTCAGGTTTTACAGAGAAAGAGCCACCAACACCTGAACCTGGGCCATGAGGTCCATATCGTGGGAAGGCTTCAGAGCAGAAAGTGGAGAACCGAATTAGGTCTGGATGTTTCAACTTTTAATTTCTTGGCAACCAGGTTCAACCTGTCCAAGGTTTCGTTCCGGGTCTCCCCTCAGCCAGGCTGCCCTTGAAGCTGTGTAGGTGATGCTCAATCTTGCGAGCTCCTCCCGTTATCTCTGAGGTTTGAGCCAAGACGGGTTGGCGGTGGCCACGCACCAGACCTCCCGCACAGCAAACACCCCTCCCCTTGGAGAGGAGATCCCTCCTGGTTTGTTTTGGGGGTTATAACCCTTCTACTGCTTTCCTCCACTCCAGCTGCACTTTGCTAATCATTAACGCCATCGCTGTCTTTGGCAAGAAGCGGAGAAGGGCCCGTCTTCCACCAGAAAGGCAGGAGAGCCCATTTCCTAATAATTTATGGCTTGAACAAAGTTGCAGAGCAGCAACCAAGTATGCAGGAAAGGTTGGGGTGAAAAATTATTTACAAAGTGAATGCCCTGAAGACACTTGTACTGGACAACAATTACGGCACCTTAATTAACTGAAATTTAGTTCACCCGTCGACTGAGGCATGTCCAGTGCTAAAGTTATGCCACTGCTGCTGTCTACTACTGGTTAATGAATATAAATCAGATGGTTTATAGTTAGTGAACATGTAATAGGCTTGCAATGAGTTGAATTCCAATGCAAAACGCCTGGGGATAGGAACATGCCATCCATAAAAAATATATAAATAACAGATTTACATTTCTACAAGGGAAAAAAAAAAGCAGCTCTCCTCCCACCTTAACATTCTCCCAGCTTGACAGACCCACACCCCAGTTCTCCGATGAGACAAGGGATCGATAAGTAGGAATTTAAGTCTGGTCACCCAAGGTGAGGCTAATTAGATGCCAAAACTCTCCCGTGTCCTCCATCGTTGCTTCCCAGTCATTGAGCCTTGTCCTATAGGGTCGTCACGTGCCCGTTCAGCGCTGCTTGGGAGCAGAGCCTGAGGGGCAGGAGCACTGAAGGTGACTCCTGAAGGTGTAGAGCACTTGGTGCAGCCACCAGAGCCTCAGCCAGAGGCAATGAAGGCCATCAGAGAGAGCAGTCCTGTCTTTGGAGGGTTTTGTCTCAAAGCTCGGGGATGGCCAGGGGAAGCAAGGTGGTGCTTCCGCTACAGCTCCTCTTGGATGAGACTTTAGTGATTACAAGGCAAAAGCAGACAGCTGAGGCTCCACTTCTACAGGTAATGCAGGTTTACGTGAGAAACAACCTTTACTTTGTGCCACGTTACACACTGGCAGGAGTGGGCAGGCCTGGCCAAAGAGCCCTTGCAACCAGGTAAATCACCCAACCCAACTGGGTCATCACCCACTATCTCCAGCTGCAGCCAGGGTGGGGAGATGGTTGATACCGGGGGCACGAATTGAGCCCCTCATCCCTCTCCTGGCAAATAAGGCCCCTTCAAGTCATTCTGTATCAGACTGCCTAAAGATGACGTGCCTGAAAGCACCAGGCTCCGGGGGCGTTGTGGGCCAGAGGCAGGAACGGCCATCAAAAAGAGACCCAGTGCCAACCCCCCCCCTACTCTCAGCTCTTTACGTTTTCTTGCTGGAGAAACAAGAAATTGTGGACTTTATTTATGGCACAAATTAGGTACAAGAAAATTATTTTCTTAATGTGAGACTTGATGAATGTTCTCAACTCTCCACCCTGCTAGGAAGAGGGGGTTACAATGAAAATTATTTACAAAGCATGTGCTACCCTGCAGGGATATTTATTCAGGCAGGGGATGTTTCCGCAGATTTTGTTGACAAAGGCAAATCAAATTACATTTTTGTGAACATTACAAGAAGCATCTTGATTTGATACGGACATCAGCCGTCTCCTGACAAAGCCTGGGAAGCAGCCCTGGCCCAGCACCCTCCGGGCACCTACAAAGGTGGTCATTTTTAGTATTAGGGAACAGATGGATAAAAGGCTCTGCAAGCTGTTCATGCGCTTCTAAATATTGATTGAGCTTTTATTCCTTTAATATAGATAGAAATTGTTATGGATCCCACACCCAGATGAAAGGATGTTATTGGTAGCAGGAGTAAGGTGATGTCTCAAGAGACCCTGCAGGACCCCCAGCTGGGCTTGTGCCCCACCAGACCCTGGCTGGGCTCCTCCATGGAGCCCCAGCAGAGCCGCCAAGTGTAGGGCTGAAGCATATACGTGCAGTAGCAGGGGAAGGTGTGCTGACATGAGGCTCCCAAATCTATATTTAAGTGATTAAAATCACAGACCCTTCCTTTCAGAAGTGAACTGTGCTCAGCAGGGTCTCTAAACAAGCAGCTTAGCCCTTCAGGAAGAAAATAAACCAGGCCAGTGAGTAGGTGCCTATGACTGGAGGCAGGAACTGAGCTCCATCGCCTCTGCCCTGCCTTTGCTCAGACACTGGTGCTGCGCAGAGACCTGCCCACACCAGCATCCAGCCCAAGGCCCAGCCAAGCCCCATCCAGCTGAACCACCTTGCAGGGCCCAGATCCCACACAACACAGCAGCGTTTTTAACCCAGATATTGTTATTAGCTTACAGTGACCACTTTCTGCAGGAGGACGCAGCAACGGAATCCCCAGCAGGAGCCCCTTTCCCAGCAGGAGTTCCTTTCCAGCAGGAGCTCCTTTCCCAGCAGGAGCGGGGAGCTCGGGGCGAACACCCTGCCTTCACCTGCAGCCCCTCCGCTTGCAGGGAGGAAAGGCTGGTGCACGATTAGGGCAAGGGCTTTGCCCAGGGATCGCTCTCTTTGTGAATGCCTGCATTTAATATCACAACGCAGCTTCTTCCTTCCCCTTTGCATTAAACACCCTCCCTCTCCATAGGTGCAATAATTGACTGTACATTTTTATGGTGATGCAAGTGCAGAGAACATCAACAAGCACCGGGGAGGAGGGCAGGCAGCCCCGCTTCACGAGGGAACCTTGGGATAGAAACGGTATAGGGGTGTGTGTGTGTCAAGGTGTTGGTCAAAAGGAGGTAGAAAATCCTGAATTAGGTCATAAACATCTATTTTTCACCCTCTGCAGTGTGGCTGTTGCATCAGTACAGACACATATCAGGCAAAGTAGCGTTGCTCGTATGGCATGAATTATTTCTGTAAAGCAGGATACATACACCCAGCTTCACAAGGGGGAAATACAGACACAGGAGGTTCTCCCCTGCAGCAGAGAAAGTCGTGGTGTGAACCTACAGCTAGGAGCCCAGACCAGGCAAATTCATACGAGAAATGAAGGTATAAATTATGAACAGCATGAGCAGCAAAGCGTTTTTGAAGGAGGAGGAGGATGGATTCCCACCGCTCGCTGTCTCTTCTTCAAGCTGAGGCTGTCTGTCTAGCTGAAATCCCCTGGCACAATATAGGCCACTGGCCTGAAAATACAACACAACAAGGGAACCTCTGTGAACAACCTCTGTGATTCATAAAGACAGATCAGATAATCCGTAGATCTGTCAGGACTTGAGTATCTGAGCATTTTGAGCAACCTGCTCTGGTGGGAGGTGTCCCTGCCCACAGCAGGGGGGGTAGAACTTGTGATCTTTAAGGTCCCTTCCAACTCTGCCCATTCTATGATTCTATGAGTTTAAGTATCGTGGGCTGTGCTGCAGTGTGGGCGTTAGTGGCTAGTGAAACCCAGGAGCTCATCACTAGCTCTCCCTTCACAGCTTCCGGGTCAAGAATCATATAGAATCATAGAATCATATAGGTTGGAAGAGACCCTTGGGATCATCAAGTCCAACCATCAGAAGGGCATGGGAAGCACAAAAAATCCCACCTGGATGTGTGCTGCAGTTTCTCATTCTGGGAATAAATGGTTCGGAGCTCCTTGCTAACAGGAAAAATCATTTCAGCACAACATCGTTGATCCCCTCTGATTAAACCTGTGGGTCTTAAACTTGGTCTTCAATCAGGTCTTTGAGAAGTCCCAACAGATTACAACATCCCCGTGCTTAGCCATCATTATGACTTGCAAGTGATTAGCTTAACCAGCATTTCACCCAATTCAATTTCCATGGATGGCCTATACGTACCAAGAAAGACGTTCACATTAATTTTTACATAATTAAATCAGGAATGACCCCGCTGCCAATGAAATAAAACCTCAATTCTTCCTGGGCTGCACAGTGCTCATCTCGGTGTTAACCCTCAGAACACAAGACCAACTTGGCTGGAAGGGAAGGATCTGGCTCCAGCCCCAATCCCGCTCTTCCCTGCCTCTTCCAGCCCCTTCACCCTCCTCAGCCCGAGTCACTCCAACATCCGTCACCCATCCCTGTGGACAATCACACACCTCACTTCAATGATCCAAGCATTTTCTGGGAAAAGCCTTAATGAGCAGCACAGCAAGACAAGAAGCTGCTGCTGAGTGATGGCCCAGCCATGGGTCTGGGAATGGAGCTTTGTGATGCCAGGGAGCATCCAGCCCCGTGAGCCACAATTTCTTTCTCAGTCCAAATGATGTCCTGCAGAAAGCAACAGCTGTAGCGTGGAGACAGTGAGCATGAGCCATGGTAGCTCCTTAATCAAGGAAAAACTTGGAAAACCAAGCAGGTGACGCATGCATGAGGGCCAGGTCTTCCCACAGGTCCCCTGCCAGGAGGAGAAGACCTCCCTCCCTTCCTTGGCATCCCTTCCTGCAGCTCCACAAACCCCCCAGCCCCACTGCCCGCTCCCACCACTCGGTGCTCGGGGTCCTGACCGCTCGCCGGGACGTGACATCGGCCTATGCAAACGAGGATAATTACTATGTGTTTTGTCAAACAATCCCCCTTCGGAGGCGGCAGCGATTACTCACTTCTACTGTAATTTTAATTGGTGGGCAAACATGATCTTTGTAGAGACAAAGCCTCATTCTTCTCTCCCTTGTAACAGTTTAAATCAATACTAACCCAGGGCTGCTTGGAAATATTTAATGAAAACTGTTTTGACAGAAAATTGGATTCTTGATGGGGCAAAATATTTGTTTTCAAGGGGAAAGTTTCACTTTGTTGAAAAGGCAAAACTTTTCGCCGAGAGGTCAAATCCCAGGCCGTAGCCATCGCCCTCGCGCATCCTTCGCTGCCCATGCCCCCGATAAACAGAGGGGGTGCAGGTGACTGCAGGGCTGAGATTGCAGCCGGGGCCTTTTTGGAGGGGGGGGGCAGCCAGAAGCCCTGTGACACCCGTGGAATTCCCTCTGCGAGGGATGACGGTCACAACCTTCAGGCTGTGACTTTTCCCGCTGTGAGGAAGGCGACCCAGGGAGAGCTGGGGCGTCTCGGGAGGAGGAGCAGGGCTTGGCACGATGGCAGGGAGCGAAGCGAGTGCCCAGATGGCAGCAAACACCGCGCCGGAGGGGTGTTTGCCTGCGCGTTCACCTTGAGGTGAAATTAGCGATGGCAAAAAAACCTTACTCAGGTCTTGGCTAATGATTATCCCATTAAAGAATCAGCTGACATAATATCATTTGGTAGTTTTATAAACCTCAGTGACAACAAGACTGATGAGACCTAAAGCCCTGACAGCTCATCTGCCCAGAGAAGAGGAAGGTACAAGAATTTGCTGTTTGACTGTATCGCAGATTTCACAGTACTACAAAAACTAATTAATAAAATAATCCCCAGAAAGGCAGGTAACCTTTGCCACCTCCAGACTCCCACGTATATTCCCACCCAGCCTTCCCACTCACTGCCAGGTTTCCATCAAGCCTAAGAAATGCAAGTAGAGCAACTCAGAGCGAGTGGCCGAGGTCGCGCGGTCCCCAGCCCTCGGTGGGGCTATGGGGATACAGCGGCCATGGACGCCCTGTCCCTGCTGCTGAGCTACCCCCGAGGCATCCAGGCAGCCCCCCAGGACCCCTGCCGAACCCCTCTGCTGCAGTGACCCCCTCCAGGACCACCACAGGTGATGCTGAGGAGTGACCTCCTTGGACTCCATGAGCTGCAGCGTCGGCTCCTGCCCTGGTTCAGCTCCAATGCGGGACAAGGTGAGGCCAACCCAAAAAGTCCCTCACAGGGTGCCAGTGTCTGGTCCAATTAACCCATTTAATGACAAAGGAAAAAAAAAACAACCAAATGCTGCAGTTCCCTCCCTCCTTACCCACATCTCTACACTGAAGACTTTGATGCTGGCAGGACAATGTGCCACCTCAAAGAGCGTTCACCTTGATGACAGAAGTTATTTTGGTCGAGCACGTGGCCTGTTTAAACATCACAACACGCAACCAACCACTGGCCACAAGTCCCTGGCTTCCACTACGGGTTAATAAATGCATATATTCACACAAACAGGCATTTAAAAATGGCTTGGCTTTTTTTTGTTTTTCCAATTCTACCGAAAAAAAATTAGCCAAATAAAATAAAGCATCGGCCTAAGGCATCGCTGCGTCCCTGGCAGTCAGAATTATGCATTTTAGGAAAAAAAAAAAAAAAGAAAAAGAAGAAAAAAGAAAAAAAGCAGCTTGCTTTTCTCCCCCTTGCCTGGGTGTCATGAGCAAGAAATGAGCAGCTGACCTGAGTTTGAATTTAGAGTGTTCATTAATAGGATATTATGCCATATGCTCAGCACACTGTCTTTTTTTTTTAATGCAGCCGCCAATTTGAGAGAATTTCTAATTAGTAATGGTATAATGAGAGTATTCAGAGGCTAATGTGGTGGGTGGGGAAGCGAAATAGATCGCTTGGTGTGGACTGGAAATATTTCTGTTCGAATTCCTCGCGAAATAATGACCCGCCGTAAAAGGCTGCGATCTTTGACAAATGAAGGACGTTCGGGGAGGTTACATTAACTGCAGAGGGAGCATTTATCAGAGGAGGGGCGGGGGGGGGAAAGGTGAGATGATTTGGGCTGGTTAAGCTTTAACACAGGGAATGTCTTGGAAGGAAAAACACTTTTAGCCGGGGCTGGGTGTAACGGGAAGAAGCACAAAGGAGGCCCCGGGGTGGGAAAGCCCCGGCTGGAGAAGGTGGAGGAGATGCCCTGTGGATGGATGAGTATGACGTTGGGAGTCCCTGCCCAAGCCTGAGGGGTATGAACCCTCACTACCACACAAGTACTAAGGCACCCAGCTGGTTGGGTGGGTGCAAAACACACCCTTATCCAGCCCCAGTAAATATTAAGTTGGGGCAGGAGCACAGAACCCCCCCCACGCCATCGCTTCGCAGCAGCGGAGGGGGCACAGGAGCAGGGTACCGGGTCGATGCAGAGCCCAGGACACCTGAAACGCCTTCAAAAAGTGCTTTTGCAGTATATTTGGGGGTCAGATCATGTAATAACTTGCTCTGTTCTAGGAAACTGGGACTAACGAGGCAGGTGGGTGTTTTGTGGGAGCTCGTTGGTCTAAAACGTTCAATATATTTTTAATAAAGCAAAGCTTCGAGGTTTGTGAGCGGGGGCAGAGCTGGCACCTGCTTTACCCTCCCCGTGGGAGATAAACCCATGTAAAACCCGACAGCAGGCACAGGTCCAGACAGGTCCATCTTAACATCTCGAAGCATCCTTTGATTTGAACTCATTATCATTGGTTTTCTCCCAACCCACCCAGTGGCACGAGGATTGGGATTTTCCAGAAAAGCAAAGGGCCAGATTTTCAGTGGTTTGCAAAAAGTCCAGGCTGCGGTACAGAAAAACGCTCCTTCCCCCGTTAAAAATCCCACAAACCTTATAAATTAGAACATAACACATTTCCCCAGAAGACAAGGGGTCCGGTCTGGAGTGGATACGGGAGCTGGGCTGTCTGGTCTAACAGCAAAACCCCGTTTCTTTAGTTTCAGAGGAAAATTCCAAACAGTGACTGGGAAAACCAGAGTGTTGTGGGTTTAAAAAATAAAACCAGGAAAATTATTGTCCTTCCCCCACGTCCCAACCAGCACTAAGTCCCCCTCTGAGGGACACCTGGAGCTGCAGGGGACGGTGTTCCCAGCCTCAGGAATGCCGTGGCTCCTACCACGCAGCCTCTGCACAGAAGCTGGGACACACGCAGATTTCTTCAAATGAGCCATAATTAATTTGCCTTTTGATTGGACCAATTAGATCTTTAACACTGTAGGAAATAATTTTTTACTAACGATTAAGCCGGGGAGCGGGGGGTTCCCCCTCCTGCCACACACTTTTACTCTGGTACCGTATTACCTTTAAGAAAGCCCATAAAGTTCTAACGACGGCGGGGTCTCCCCGGTGCCCCCTGAGCTTCTTCAACCCGCCGGGACACACCGGAATTTGAGAGAAACAGATGTCACGGGAAGGAAGGAGCCCGAGATTGGCAGTAAATGACGAGTTTTGGTAGATATGAAACAAGTGGAGCCGAAAAGCAGCGATGAGCTGCTGGAGTAGAGCTGCTGGAGCTCCAGACCAGGCTTGTTGTGCGGGGACCGGCCGAGCCGCCAGACGCTCCGGTATTGTGTAAACCCTGCTCTGAAAATTAAATATTCATCATGCTCATATTGGATTCTAGAGCATCTTTTAGGAAGGAATAAATGAGATTTGCTTTAAAAGAAGAAAAAAGACATAGGGCCCATGTAGAACCAAGCCACAGCTTCATAAATAATATGGTTTTGTGCCAACACTCAACAATTAAAAGGCTTAAGATCCGTTTTGGAGACTGAATCAAGCTTAAAATTCATTCTCCTACCTTCCTGCACGTGCCACAGAAAATGAATGCATCCACCCAGTATATTTTTAGAAGGAATTTATTCCTTACTCTCACACCATCCTTATTTTCCAGAGTGATAGGAGTGAGATGGCAAAGAGGGAGCAAGATTTTTTTTCTCCTCCTTTAAAGTAAATCTCTGTCTTGTTGCCAGCGAGACCCAAACCTGTCAAACCCGAAGGGTCTGCATCGCCCCCTTTACCCCACGCTCCCTCCGCCCCATGCCCACCTCCTGACAGCGAGTGGGGACAAAAGGCACCGTGCAAACGGTCACCAGGACAGGCTGGTGGCATCCTGACATTGGTGGCACCGCCATTTCCCACCGACCACATCATTCCTCACAGGGTGAGGGAGAAGAGGAGGGGACATAGGCCATGCCAGCGTGGACAGATGTGCTTGGTTCCCCCGTTCCTGGGGATCCTGGAGGCAACAGGCTGTCCATGGCATGTCCCTTCTGCCCCTGCCCCACTGCTCCCACCCTCCAACACCGCATCCCACCACGAACATCACCCAGCTCATTTCACAACCCATTAGCGAGAAATAAATATTAATATAATATGATATTATTCTGATGAAAGTGAAAAATGAGACTATAATAAGGCTATCGTGTTCTACTGGATTAATACGCCTGTTAATTACCAGCAGTTCCTGTGGTCTCCGGCCTAACGGATGGACCTTGGTGAGCGGCACTCACGTTCAGGAGGTTCCTAAGGCTCAGAGCAAGCCCAGGATGATGCTGGCATGGACATAACCCAGGCTCATCATTGGCACTTTGCTGGCCTGGCAGCACTGCTCCCATCCAGGAGCAAATAAGGAGCAGCCACCAGCACCTTCAACCATGGGGACACGTGGTGGGGACAGTGCCTGCAGAACCAGCCTTGGTCACCTTGCAGGATCCCTCCTCTCTCCTGTGCTTCCCTATCAGTATTTGAAAAATACACTTTAGGGGTTAAGGCAGCAACATTTTTTGTTCTGCAGTTCCAGTAGTTACAGGGAAGAGCCCCCTGGTCCTGCAAAATGTTTGTTTTTGCAAAACAAATCCCCAGTCTAATGCCTCCTGTTCAACTCAAGATGAAACTTCTTACTCAATTAAAAAAACTCTATAATGTCAAAGATGAAAACACCCCTGACAAATTTGGCCCAAAACTTACATTTCCAAATTGAAATTTGAAATCCCACTTTCAAATTGCCAAAGGGAAACTTCACTTTCACACCACCAAAAAGTTTCATTTCTTAGCTCTTTCTACCTGGAAGCCGCATCCAAACTCTGTGGGCATTTCAAATCAGGCCTGTCGTCCCCAAATCACATTTTTCAGTGACCAAGCTGAAAGCACTGCCCCTCCCAGAGCACCCCCCTCCGATGGCTCTGCTGCGTCCCCCTCTGCGTGCCCTCTGCAGCCCCCGGAGCCGGGTGGTCCTGGGGGGTTTGCAAGGATCAGAGACTGACACCAAGGAGCTGTGGGCGCTCTGCAGAGAACTGCAGAAAGGCTCGAGTGTGATTAAAACACTTCTCACCACAAAAACACCCAGCCTGCTGTGGGTGC
>VZTM01009218.1:999991-1059991 GCA_013400555.1 Jacana jacana | reverse complement strand
TCTCCGTTGCCTCAACCAGTGGCTGATGAATAGAAGGGAAGCTGTCACGGGTTTAAACAAAACGTCCCTGCCAGTGTGTGCGCAGCATGTTTCTCCCCGGGCTGCCCGGACCGGCTGTCGATACTGCGGGAGCCAAACTCCGCCGAGGAGCTCACCCTTAAACACAACCTCAATCTCCGGTTGCCAGCCCCCTTAAAATCAAACCAGTGCGAGTAACCACGGCGAGAGGGAGACGGGGAAGGGGGAGAGGAGCCCACAGAAGCATTCACAGCACAGAAAAGGAGGAGCTGCTGTAGAGGAGTAGACGCCGTCACCAACAAGAAATATTAACGCAGCCCTTCAGTACGTCTGGATTTTGAGCCGGGAGTACAGGCAGGCCTGTAAAACCCTCCCCAGTCCCTTGTCTGACACCAGCACCTTCCTCACAGGGGGCTGCCATGCCCAGAGCCGTGTGTTGGAGCCACCTGAATGACGGCTCCAGGGTTTGCCATAAAACTCAGAGCAGCCCATGTTTTTACGGGGTTGGAGTAAGGAGGACCACAGAGGTGTCTATTTTAATCACAGGGAAATACAAAGAGGCAGCCGGTTTTTCTTTAGCTGCTTTTTCTGCTACTTCTAGATCTCTTTGACTTTGAGGCTCAGTGTTGACCCAGGGGCTAGGAGACTCTGTGGGCTGGCAGTGGCCTGCTCCTAGCCCTGGGGAGATGTCACCAGGGAAGCCCTCCCTCTGGGGACTGAGTCTGTACAGCATCACATTTCAGCTTGGTGGAAAAGGTTGTTAATTCGAATCTGTGGCACTACAGCGGAGAGTGGGGGTATGTAGGAAGCACCGATACTTTCCTTCTACGTGGTATGTACACAAGGTGAAATGGAGCTGGGGGCTGCCCCCGGCTCAGTCATCTCGAAGCTTTTGCCTTCCTTTACAGAAGACGAATTTAAAGTAACAGGTTTAGGCCCCTTGGCTGGAGAAGAGAGTTGTTCCCAAAGCAAGTGCAGAAGATTGAACAAAATCCTTTAACAGCATCAAACCAAACTGATGGTTTGGTCCACCACCAGGGAGGTGGTGGAGTCACCCTCCCTGACTGTGTTTAAGAGCAGATTAGATGTGGTGTTGAGGGATCTAGTGTAGGGGAGAACTTTGCAGAGTAGGGCTGATGGTTGGACTTGATGATCCCAGGGGTCTCTTCCAACCTAAATGATTCTATGATTCTATGATCCTGGGAACGCTCAGAGCAACGAGATCATGGAAAACTGCAGCTTCTGATGGTTTGCCTGGGCCTGGCCCTGAGTCCCAGCAGCTCCCAGCAGAGGGAAGGTGGAGTTAAGGCCACCCAGTACCTGCAATAAATAAAACCAAACCTCTCCCCCGTTAGGAAGGGCAGGGCAGTGGCCCTGCTCCCCACGGCAGCGCCCTGGAGCGGGCACATCCCGAGCCACCCAGCACCCACCGCCGCCAGCCTCCCCGGATTTGGCTAATAAGAACCAGCTGGGTTTTTCCACTCTGATAGCTGTGAGAAACTGATGACAACCTGTTTGACCGCTGACCTCTGAACTTGACCCCCTGCTAATACCTTCAGCTGCTGATTGTCATGGGTGGCTGGCAGAGCCCTTTGTCTTTTGCTGTTTTGGAGTCCAGACAGATAAATGATTTCTATTTGTCCTTTGGCGCAACGGAAGAGCTGATCGATATTATCCACGAATGATGTCAAGGATTTGTCGCCACAGCTTATGAATGACAAAACACTACCCAAAAAAACACCTTTTGGGGCAAAAGATTGAAAGCTGGAAAGGTTTATTGATTTTTGCTTTCTTAAATAGCAGCTCAAGCCACAAAAGAGAAAACGAAAAGCTTTGTGTGCTAAAATGCAGCAAAAAGCTTCCTCGAGAACAACGATTAGATCAGCTCTTGCATTTAAGTACTATGTGCCTTGCCACAGTCAACTGCTCAATTTTGTCTGCTAAGCCCACTGCAATTTCCACCCATTTTTCCTTATTTCAAAAGCGCTTGTATAGTGAAATACCAGCCTCTGGAATAAAATGCTTCTCTGCTTTTGGCCACTGGTCAGTCAGGAGAAGGCTATGCATCTCCCCACACAGGCAGGAAGATTGCTCAGGGAAGCAGAAGAAAAGCTTTTAGGTCCAAATACTGGAAAGGTGGGCTCGGGTCCCACCTCTACCATGGGTACCCCCATGGCATCCCAGCAAATGATGGTGTGTCCACCTTGGGGCAAGGGACACTCTGGCCACAAGGTGCTCAGCGATGCTTCCTACCTCCCTCCTAACCCCACTGCACGTAGGAGGAGATCACAGCGTAGGAGGTTTCCTAGGCAAACACGGATTTAAGTGAGAGTTGTGGAAATTAAATGGGTCCTCTCTTGAATATCTATCCCCCTGTGGCCCTGGTTTTGTGCCTGCTCTGGAGAAAGAGCCACTCAGCTTCTCCAGGAGTCTGGGGAAACCGACCTTCCCACCTCAGAGCCTCCCTGCGAGAGGCTGGAGGAGTGTCTGTGTGAGACAAAACTGCTTTCTAGAGCTGAGCTTAAAGGAGCTAAAGGGAAGGCTCCAGCCTGCCTGCTCCAATCCAGCAAAGCCCCTCTAAAAAGGCATCCAGAAACCTCACACTGTGATACTCTGAGCCTTGCTGTTCAGCCACACAACTGATGTTTAAAGAGCATTTAAAGGGGGGCAAAAACCCCAGGGTAATTCTAAAACCCAACTGCTAACAGAGATGAAGACCACTAGACTAATTTTAAATATGAGGACGTGGAAAAGCAGAGGTGAGAAAGTGGTGATCCAGCTCTCTGGAGCCAAGGAGGGGGCTTGGGCAGATGTGGGTGCAAGCACAGCAGAAGGGTGCTGAGCCGGGCACAGCCCAAGCAGGGACCAGCTCTTCCCACCAGCCTTTTCATTTTCCAAGCTTTACACCTCTCACCCTGCCGGCTGAAAAACCTTCAAAACTCAGTGCCAACCCCAGATGAAAGCAGAGAATTTCTCTCAGCCTTGCCTGAAGCTCAACCGAACCTTGCCCAGCCCTCAGGTGGCTGGTGGGGGGAGAGGGGTTTGGTTTTGGTGGCACCAACACCCAGATCCTGGGAAGGGATAGCCCTGGTTTTAAAAAGGCTGGAGCTCAGGAGCTTTGGCTACTGGAATGAGCCAGCATTTGGAAGCACTTCTGCCTCAAGGACAGGGAGGATACAAAAGCACAGGGACCTGAAAGGGACCTCACCTGCAGCTCTGGGCAGGTTCACTGAGCCTGTTTTGGGTGAAACTCGGTGCTGTTTGAAGCGTGTTCCTCCCAAAAGCCCACAGGAGACTCCCTCATGGCCCACTGCAGCGTTACAAATGACCCAAACCGCCGAGCACCTCCAGCCACGTGATTCCTCTTCTCCCCTTTGAGCTTTTATTTTGATCTGCGAAGTGTGTCCCACCGCCGGTGCCAAAGGAAGTTCCCGAGACAATGTACACCGTGTTGTGTTCGTGGCACTCGCCTCTTCATTTGTCCTCCCTCCTCGGGTAGCTTGACAGCTCGTTTCCCTAAATTTGCAGAGCTCACATTTCACCTATGTATTATTCATTATGAAAGAATCTAAATTCCTCCACAATATCCTGAACCGGAGCGTAAACTGATTTAAGCACCTGGCGAACGAGCTGGGTGGCTCCAGCTTTGGGTTCTTAATCAGATGCTCACGAAAAGGCACGGCCTGACCTCTACTTCTAGAATTGAGGCTTCATGAAAAAAAAAAGATAAAAATGCCTTAAATCTGAACCCAGCCCCCCCAAAAAAGGCACCGAGGATTTCTGGTCATCCCTGGAAAACCTGGCCTCGCCTTTCCCACCACTGACACCTTACACCCCGCTCGCCGCCGCAAAGATGCTTTTAAGAAAGTGTTTCTAAGTAATGAAACGCCTCCAAGAGCGGGGATTAGACCTAATCCAATTCCTTTATCAAGTAAAGATGCCATCGTGGCCTTTGAAATACAAAGGAGGAAGTTCCCTCCCTGTTTTCCATCGTACAATTCTATCACATAACAGACTCGCAGACGTCATGAGAAATGGAAAGGGCTCGGCCTCCCCCGCCACCTGCTCGCGCCTCGGCATCATCTGCCCAGAGAAGGATTAATCCCCACATTGGGGTTTTTCCCATCTGCATCGCATCAAAGGTAACCCCCCCACACACACCCTGTCAATCCTGAGACATAACCCATGTGTAAGAGCAGGAAAACACCCCTCCTCGCCGCAGATTTGGCTGTGACAAATGTAACGCTTTCTTTAGGGTTCTGTTTGTTTAATTAAATTTTCCGCACGGATAAAATGTTTTGTGAAATTTCCACTGTGGGGTGTTGTAATTAAAAGCTGGTGAACTCGATACAGACAGGCAACTATTGTAGAGCTGCCTTTGTCTGCTGCTTGAATACCGGCAGCGGTGTTCGCTTTTAGATGCCAAGAGCTTCCCAAACGAGGTGCAACTCCTGGAGCGACGCTCCTCAGCGGAGCAGGGCATCTGCTTAAATGCTGAGGAGGCTTCTCCCCCTCCCCACCCCCAAAATAAACCCCCAAAAGGAAACAGAAAAGAAAGAGGAAAGGCAAAGCAAGAGAAAAAATAACTCTACCCCAAACTCTGTAAAACCTCCAACTTTTCTTTGATGCTCAGGGACCATCACGTTTTTCAAACTCATCTCATTTCCCCGTGAGCATAATTATTCTGCAGGTTGCTGTGAGAAGGGTCCTGGCTGCGATCGCTGCCCGAGGAATGACTCCAAAAGGGCATTTCAGCGGCCAAGAAACACACTGTGCTACCCCCACCCGAACAAAGGAGAGGAAAATCACAGGAATAGAGCGAAATCGCGAGCGATCAGAAGAGATGTCGCATCCGTTTACTTAAAATGAACTTTCTTGTGAAATCAAAGCCTCCCGTTCCAGCTGTGACTTCAGATGAGATGTTTCCCCCGAAGAGCTGGCTATTTCTCCACGTAGAAGGGTAATGAAAGTCACCTGGGGACTGGTGGCTTCAGAAGATCAACCTGGCTAAGCAGCAAGGAGGGGTCGGACGCCGGCCCTGACACGGAGCAGGATCGGCACCATTCCCACATAGCGGGGAGAGGTGCTGGAGAGAGAAGGGCTCAGATCTGACACACACACACACCCCAAAACTCCTTACAGGTCCCTGCCTCCAGAACAGATTGACTCCGAGCGCAGCTCCACGGCCAGAAAATCTTAGATCTTAATTTTATAATATCAGCCTCCATTCTGTGACATTGATTTTTCCTCCAAGTCTCAGCACCGATCCATGAATCAGCCCATGCGTGATAGGAGGACGAGGAATAAAACTACAAAATACTTTTATGATTCTTTTGCTGGAGCTGGCAGCAAAACCTCAGTAAGTCACCAGAAAGAAAAAAATTTTTAAAAAAACCCCAAACCAACAAGGGAGGAAATGCATTCCCTTGCATTTTGCTCCACCCTTTGGTAGTACAGATTAAGTAAAGGAGCTCTGCGTAAGGGACTTGTGTGACAGAGCAGGGTCGGTGGGAATGGAGGGCTGGGGGTGAGGGAGAAGCTTTTCCTTCTTCCACACTGACCTATTTCTGTGTCATTTTATCTGTGCGAGCCGGAGCCCAGGCGCGGGACAGCAGCCCGATGTGAATCAGCGGAGGGGCTATCCACCACCTGTTTGAACTGCCAAGTTATGTGGGAAAGCGTATCAATTAACGGCCCTGATTATCTCATCAGACTTCCCATCTGACAAAACAGCCACCCCTTTGCCAGCCTAATCCCCCCGGAAAGCCCCGGCTGGGGCTGGGTGCGGAGCGATGTCCGTGTCCCAGGCTCTGCCCTTCCCCGCCTGCAGCCAAGTAGTTTCCCCTGCAGACAGCAGGTATTTGGGTTAAATTCCCAGGAGCCTCCTATGTTCCCTTATAGCTTAAAAAGCTGGGACACCGGCCAGGAAAAAGGACCTTCGGTGACCTGCTCTTAACCCCCGAGGAAAGTTACACAAACTCTTTCACGCTTGGCTGGGATCGCTGTGTAGGAGTTGGCCAAAACAATACTTTCCCTTGTGTTTGCCTACCTTATTAAATATCAATTAATATTTATGGAAGTTTATAAACAGTGCAGCTTTGGTTTCAAGGGTGCTTAGAAATTTGATCTCCTCCCTCCTTTCTCTTCCCCCCCCACCAGCAGCATTTCTCCTGCTCACTGCTGCATGGTGAGAGCCCCCCCCCGGCTCCCACACCAAGGGATGGGTGTCCCAGGACTGGGTGGGGGCTCCCAGAACTGGGGGGATCCTGGGGATGGGGATCCCTAGGATGGAGTGCTCCCAGGACTAGGGAGTCACTGGGGGGGTGCATGCCATTCTGCACCCCAGCCCCGCTGCCTGCAGCCCCTCAGGGCTGCCCCCCCACCCCCTCTGAGACCCCCTGGTCCTGCTCATCCCTCTGCAGAAATTGTGAGGCCCAGGGAGGCAGTGGTGGCACAGAGGGGTGTCAGGAGAGGATCAGCCTGATGGGTTTATACCAAGTCATCTGTATTTATTGTAAGTATTGTAAGTCCATTCTCCATGCCTTTTTTTTTTTTTTTCCCTATTGACACACTACTTTGTTTTAAATTATGTTTAATTTAAAGGATTTTTCTGTACCCTTATTTCCTAGGAAGAGGCTTTCTAAAAGGCTCCCGCTGATTAATTGTTGCTGGGCTCCTGCCAAGTGTTGGAAGTTTTACATGGAAAGAGAAAATACATCTCTCTCTCTCTCCCCTCCACTTGCCCATGCCTTTTCTATTTGGTACTCCAGTCTATTTTACAAACATATGGCCTGTCATTCAAGCCAGAGAGCACCATCCTGCTGTCAATATTCCCCTCCCCGTCACAAAGATTACCATCAGAGGCTCGGGGGGCGGCGGAGGCTGGGGTTCCTCGCCCCGCGCTGCTCTCTGCCACGCAGCCAGCCCGCTCCCTGCAACCGCCCGGCCCCGCGCAGAAATTACTCCTGCTCCCGCTTTCACTCCTCTGCTTGTTTTTGCTGGATAAATCAACACAGCACAGCTGTTCATTGCCCCATTTTTCACAGTCCCTTTTAAATTTACTCTTTATTATTTGTAGCAACTCGGAATACTTGACGTTTAATAATATTAAAAAAAACCAAGGATTTTGCTGGGTTTTTTTGCTGCATGCCCTTGGCGTACCCTTCACAGGGAGCCGAGCACCGCAGTACGCTACAGCTGGGCTTGACACCCTGGCACTAGCTATAAAATATTACAGAGTATGGTTTCCTTCCATTTTCCAAGCAGAGACCACAGCCAAGGTTGCCAGCGCTCTGTGGTTAGTTCTGCAGCACTGGGAAGTTTTCCCTGGCACCCTGGCACGGGCTGGGGAAGGAGCCACGATCCACCCACTGCAGGACCTGGGGTCGAACTGTTTGCCTGAGCTTCCACGCACCCGAGCCTGATAAAGCAACGCCGGCCACATCCCGGGTGAGACGCACCAAAAAACATCACCCCAAATGCCATCTCCTCCCCGAGTGTCCCCCCTGTGTGGAACAGGCAGCTCTTTGGGGAGCTCGGACTAGCTCATCCCTTTTGTCTGGCTGTTGCTGGGAGCCGTGGGCAAGCTCTGCCAGGGCGCAGGGGCTGGAAGGAAAGCAGCACTAGCCCAGGAGGCTTATCTTTGAGGGCTATCTCGGGGACCATCTGAAGGCCATTAGGTAAGAGGGTGTCAGGTTTAACGGGTCAGACAAACCCCTGCGCTTGGCCTGCCGGACCCTGCAATCTGAGAGTTTTAAGAAGAGAGGGATTTAGGGCTGGATTCCTTTCTGGGCTTCCAAAAATAAACTCCCACAAGCCCCATTCGAAAAGCACCGTTGCATTAGAGGGAATCGACTTTGGCAGAACCTGCTGCACTTCTGCGAGCGCACGGACTGCGGGTGATAGTATGGAACAGTCAAGGGAAAAACCAAAGCAAACCAAAGCAAACCAAAGCAATCCCCATTAGCAACCAAACCCCTTAATCTCATGCACCGTCGTTATTTCTCACTCTTTCTTTCCACATTCACCTCCCAAACCTATCACCATTTCATGCTGGAAAGTAGCTGTGATGTTTTAATAGCTCAGATCAATAGCAACCCCCCTCCATCCTTCCCTTTTTTTAACCTCCAAAATTATTTTCGGCAAGGCTACGTTCGTTTTATCCTTATTTATTTATTACTTAATCGGTAGAGAACCCTTGAGGCAAAATAGCCTCGTCTGCAAGAAAGATCAGGTGCCAGAAGCAGCGACGGCAGAGCTACAAATCAGTATGCAAACCAGCTCCCATCCACCAGCAGCCAGGATCTCCAGCACGGCACCTGGGTTATTTGCTTACCTTACTCATCCCAGTTTAACACCTATTTTTAAACAGAACACTGGTTTCTAAGACCCCCAACACGGAAGGGCAGGGAGTTGTTTCCAAACCATGATAAAAATGGGAAAAGGCACTCGAGGCAGGGAGAGAGCCCCTACCCCAAACAACGCTCTGCAATCAATTTTTGCCTCATTAACACGTCCCATGAAAGATGCCCTGTCTATCCATTACGTGTTGTTCCTGCATGTCTCTCCTAAATCTTTACATTCGTTACTGTTAATTATCATCCATGCAATTTCATTTACTCTGGAGCTGGTAGAAGGGGCTGAATTGGCCTCAGGGTGGGAAGAACTCCTGGTTCTGCCGCCCATTAAAACAGACTCCCCAGATCTTCTGCCCCATTTTAGGCCTGAGGAGACAAAGGGCAAGTTTTTGTTAAGGTGGGATTTTTGTGCTCACTAAAAAGAAGGGTGGTCTCACCCCCTGCTCACACCCATGGAACACGATTCAATGTCATGAAACCTCTATGGGTCTGAGGGACATAAAACCCCCTCCTTCTGCTGGAATAAACCCATCTATTAAAGTGAAACACACGAGACTTGCTAACTTTTAAAACAAGTTGTTTGGTGTTAGAAGCTTTCTTAAGCTGTATTTCTCCAATTCCAGTGATTAAAGGATTCTCTCATTTCTTTTCCTCATCCCTATGTAGGCAGACAGGTAATAGATCAATCCGATAACTGGCATTAAGATGTCACTTCAACAATGGCTTGTTCTGAATGGTGAAAATAGCCAAGACTCGGATGAAAGATCTGAGTGTGAGTCCCCGTGTCACCGGCTGGGAGATGGCAGGAGGATAACGGGATATTGTCATGCCACGGACTAACCAAGCGGTTACACATCCCTGCAAAAGCTTACCCACCTTCTGTGCCAGACGGGGCCAGGGAGCCCGAGGGGTAAGCAGCAGCACTACAGAGGGGTAAGCAGCAGCACTACAGAGGGGTAAGCAGCAGCACTACAGAGGGGTAAGCAGCAGCACTACAGAGGGGTAAGCAGCAGCACTACAGAGGGGTAAGCAGCAGCACTACAGAGGGGTAAGCAGCAGCACTACAGAGGGGTAAGCAGCAGCACTACAGAGGGGTAAGCAGCAGCACTACAGAGGGGTAAGCAGCAGCACTACAGAGGGGTAAGCAGCAGCACTACAGAGGGGTAAGCAGCAGCACTACAGAGGGGTAAGCAGCAGCACTACAGAGGGGTAAGCAGCAGCACTACAGAGGGGTAAGCAGCAGCACTACAGAGGGGTAAGCAGCAGCACTACAGAGGGGTAAGCAGCAGCACTACAGAGGGGTAAGCAGCAGCACTACAGAGGGGTAAGCAGCAGCACTACAGAGGGGTAAGCAGCAGCACTACAGAGGGGTAAGCAGCAGCACTACAGAGGGGTAAGCAGCAGCACTACAGAGGGGTAAGCAGCAGCACTACAGAGGGGTAAGCAGCAGCACTACAGAGGGGTAAGCAGCAGCACTACAGAGGGGTAAGCAGCAGCACTACAGAGGGGTAAGCAGCAGCACTACAGAGGGGTAAGCAGCAGCACTACAGAGGGGTAAGCAGCAGCACTACAGAGGGGTAAGCAGCAGCACTACAGAGGGGTAAGCAGCAGCACTACAGAGGGGTATTTAAGTGCCAGCAAACTTAATGAATAGTTTTTGTTGCGCAGAGACCTTTACAGCCCGTGTCGGCAGCACTGCAATAACCCCACACTACAGGGCTGCTTACAGACCAAAATTACTCGCCTTGACCAAGCATCCTGTAAATTTTCCAGAGCCAGTGTCCTGGTGAAAACGGGGGCCTTGCTTTGTGCCAGCCTTTGATTTAGGGCACGTGCACTTGGCAGCGTGCTGTTGGTTGTCTTTACGGGAGATCCTTCACCGCGGGAGCAAGCAGAGGATGGTACCACCGCGTCAGGGATGCTCACATCGAGACCGGGCTTATCATACCCAGGGTCACCCCACGACTCAGATCAGCCTGTCCCCAATGGCATTTGTGTGCTGTGAGCCAGCAGAAACCTGATTTTGCAAAGATTTATGCACGGGGTGAACGTCAGTCCTAGAAGGGGATCCTTCTGCTCACAAACCAACCCCTTCCCCGGGATGAGAGCACACACACGGGACCACAGGACCGAGAGGTTCAGCCAGATTTGTGTTTTCCTGGCATGCCTGAGTGTCAGAGGAAATCCAGGAGCTCGGTCAAGCATTTCCTCTGGGCAGATTTTTGTTATGCCTGAATCTGCCAGTCCTGAACGTGGCCTGGGGCCTCTGCTCCCCAATTTCTGACATTATCCCAACCACCTGCAAGACTGGAGCGAGCTTTCTAAACTGAAGTGGGCTGTATCTCAAGCTTGTAACAGTCTGACTTAAGAACTTCCTGTATTTTTTCAGTGCTTCTGGGATGTTTCACGTGGATACACACACATATATATGGAGAAGTAGGAAATACGTAGAAAATGGGAAATTCTCAGGAGGAAATCTGAGGCCCAATGAGAAAAATTTATCAGAACTACAGAAAACCATTGAGGTTTCTGAACAGCTGAGGATGAATGACAGCCAAGAGCTGCCCGTTTGAAACAGGGCTTTCCACGACCTTAGCTCTCTGCTCCTCGTGTCCTCTGGGGATGAGGAAAAAGGAGCACAACACGGCTGATGATTAATTGCGCAACCCAAAGCTCTCCCAGAAAAACCCTTTCGACCACGAAAGATATTATTCTCCCACTTCATAAAAGCTTACCCCAAAATCCCACCATTGATAGCATCAACCTTCAGCCTGCAATGCCGGCATGACCTGGAGCCGGCGGGTCCGAGGCCCGATCTTAACCCCGGTGTACAAAACCACTCCGCCTGTGACCTGCCGATTGATTTACAGTACGGTGAGGGGACAGTGGATTAACAGTGTGTGTAGCTGGATCAGCTTCCCAGCTCGACAACAAGCTCAGCCTGCTTTAAACCCATGCATGGAAAAATTTAGCAGCACCCTCTCCAAAGCTCATTTACAATTTACACTCACGGAGTTTGGGGTGTTTTTTTTGTTGTTTTGGGTTTTTTTTTACGGTGTCAGCAATCGGGAGATCAACAGCCTCCTGGAAGTCAAACACCCCAAACTTCCACAGAGCAGCATGGTTCCTCCTCCCACTCATCCCTCTTGTTTGTGTTGCTTCCAAGGGGAGGTGTTTTCCTTCTTCCAGAGAGAAGAAAGGAGCAGGCGGTGGAGTGGAGCGTGGAAGCTCTCCTTGGCTGGAGGAGGTGGGAAGGAGAAAGAGGGATAAGACACAGCTCTCCTCCTCATACAGTGAGCAAAAATACAGCAGAAGGGAAAAATGGCTGCACAAAAATCACAGTGACCCACCCAAGGCAATAAGGTGACATCGTAACGGAGCAGAATTCGTCCAATGGTACCAAAGGGAATTTGTTCTGACAGAATAAATAAGGAAAAAATATCCTGTTGTGAAGAGCACAGTGTGCTCCTCTGAGCTGACACCAGGTGACAGAGCAGCACCCTGTCCACCTGGCAGGGCACGAGAACAACGTGCCCATGGTGGCATCGGGAATCACCCGCGTTGGGAAAGGAAACCTCAAGCCCAGGCGGCCCCACTTGCTGTTTGGTTGTTTGGTTGTTGGTTCTCACACCACCCAGGTGTGCAACGTGGGGCATTTTTCTTGTCCAACCCTGGTACCATTACATTTTGTTTAAATAAAACTGAGCGGAGGTGCCAATTTGCATGTCTGCAAGCATGTGGGCAGCACTGCCCGGCCCCCCATGGCCTCCACCGGGCTGGACCTGTCCCCTCCCGCCCCACAGACAGGCAAAAGCAGCAGCCAATTTCAGAATCCATTCCTCAAAACTACCAGAAAACCAAACCTTAAGTGAGAAGTTAGAAAACCAAAGAAAACGCAAGATACTCCAAACCAATTCTCTGTCAGGAACAGAAACTGAAGCAGAGGAAATCCTGAGACTTCTCAGCTGCTGCCCAGTGTAATAAAACGTGATACCAGGAAGGCACCTCGGAAACTGAATTCCTCATCCTCGAGAGCCTGAAATGCTCCAAAAATCAGATCAGATGTTTCGTCAGCGCTGTTTATACCGCACTGAGAGCAGTTAGAACTGACAGGGTCACAAGGGTCCTTCGAGAGCAGCTTGGGTACCGCGGGATGCGGGCTCAGCCCCTGCTGAAACCAAGGGACCAAACGGGAGGGGAGCTGGGATGACGTCTCTGCCAGCAGCTCTCACAAACACCTCTTTTCCTTCTTTTGTCTTTTTTTTTGTGGGGGAAGGGGGTGGGAAGGATGGGGACCACCACTGACAATCCCCAGTAAAGATTATATTTACCCTTAGGGGTCTCTAAAAAGACTTTTGAAGAACACTTCATTTTGGGGGGCTTTGGGAATAGATCAGATTTCACAAATCACCGAGTCCTGCAGTACCCGTTTCCTTAATCCTTCTCAGTGCCCTTCTGCCCAGCACCCCACTCCTGCCACACACACTGGGTGCTTCCCCATTCTTATCCTCAGTATCCTGTCCAGGGGCTGTGTACAGCGCACACGGGCTCGGCCTGGTTAAAGTTTGCCTTTCAGGTGGCATTGCCTCCTCTCCATTCCTCTTCTCCTTCCACTGAAGTAAGAAAACACAAACCAACCCCTTTCCTCAGAGCTGTCCCGAGCAGCCGGTGGCTGCAGAGAACAAGGATGCACCACAAATTAATAAGGATTAGGAAAAAAGAGGATGGTGGACACGATACCGAGCGCTCCCACTTCCTGCGGTTCGTAGCAAAGTACAGGCTGAAATAATCATAGGTTGGAAGAGACCCCTGGGATCATCAAGTCCAACCATCAGCCCTATTCTACAAGTTCTCCCCTACACCAGATCCCTCAACACCACATCTAATCTGCTCTTAATGATTGAGTCCACTCTCAACCTCAGTTCTTTTTTTTTCAGACATCAGCTCCACTACAGGGTTCTGCTGTCCCTCACTGGGTGTAAGGAGGTGACACCAAGTCAAGGTGGCCCAGATCACATCAGTTCATAAAAGACAGGGCTGATGGCACAGGGAACCAGAGGCTCCTCTCCCACCCAGGAGCGTGGAACGCAGGGAGCCATGGCAGCATCGTCGCTGTTGGCAGAGCCTGTCCAAGGCATGGCCACCGTCCCTCAGGGAAAGGACAAGTCCTGGCAGACCAGCCAGAGCTCTCATCCCAGGGGACACTTTGGGCTTTTTCCACTCTGCTGTACAAAGAAGAACAAACTGATCCCATCTCACTGTTGCCTGCAAAACCCCACCAGCAGCTTCGACTTCAAGTTGCCACTGAACAAGGCCAGAGCACAGCTACTGACAACCCTGAAGGGCTCCAAATACGACTGTGGAAGAGAACATGCTCCTTCCTCTTCCCTTCATGGCACCATGCAGCTGGTCTGCAGCAGGGCAGGGATGGCATGGTGGGGATAAACCCCTCCTTTTGCACAGAGCTTCCCTTCTGAGTGTCTCTAGGAGTGGTGAAACACCAGAAGTGGTGAAACATGGCACAGCCGTGCACCGAGAGCATTCCCCTGCACCCAAAGTGTGCATGTGCCTGCACGCGCAGCCACACTGTCCCTCCAGAGCTGGTATGTCTCTATCTGAAATGACACAGGCAACAAAAGGGATGTTGTCCCCCCCCCGGCCACCCATCCCCATCCATCGAGTGATACAGATGGGCAGTTCGGGAGGACTGTGTGCACATATGCAGAGATGCTCTCATGTCCTTTGACCCTTCATCCCTCCATCATGGGAGATCTATAACATTTACAATCCAAAAAACAAAAGAGAAGGGAGACTAGGGCCAGAATTCATCTTCCAGGCTGACACCTAGCGTTAATTAACGACTTAAAAATCAATGACATAAGGGACAGGCAGCAAATGACACCTCCACGCAGAGCCTGCCTGCTCTCAGGAGCAAGAAAAAGACTATCTTTGAGGACAGCTTTGACACACGCTGTACAGGGGGGGAGTGGGGTGGCTGGCACCCATCCCCCAGCCCCCTGATCTCGGCCAGTTCACACACCCCAAATTCCCCCACTTTATCATTCCATTTTCCAGCCACCAGAGTGCCTGGGCTTAGGTGTCTCTGGGGAAGTTGCTCCCAAAGGCAGGGGAAGCTGCTCCCAAAGGCAGGGGAAGCTTGCTGTGTTTTAAAGCTGGGCATACAGCAAAAGCACCCAAAGGTCTGAGGGAGAGACGTGTTTTAAAAATAGCTGTAAGATATTTGCTGTGATACGTTACGGGGGACAAAAGGCTTTTGCTCTTTATTCACCTGGGCCCAGCTGGGTCCTGGATCCCAGCTCCGGGTCCATTCCAGGCATCCCATACCACAGGTGAAAGTCAGGCAGCTCCATCTATTGCTGGTCTGAAGAGCAGAAGGCATCCCCAGGGCTCCCGGGGCTTTTTTCTGCTTCGGCTGTTTTTACACCCATGTATCTGCACACAGTAACGCCGCTTGTGATACACATCACCATGAGAAAATGCAGGGCAGCGACTTCTCTTTAAAGCTACAAGAAAAATTAGGTGTGTGAGTGGCCAAAGCGTTGCTCACAGGGCAAATGCAGCCAAGGTGCCTCCGCTGTCACCGGAGGCTTTGTCCCCAGCAGGACTGCAGCCAGGCAGGCTCGCGGGCACAGCTTCCCTTGGCTCCGTCTGGCACAAGCTGGGGACAGGATGCCAGTGGGCGCCTCCAACTGGGCTCACCAGCATCTCCCACGCAGGGGAACAGAAACAGCAGAAGGGAACCACGTAGAACGGTTTGGGTTGGAAGGAACTTTAAAGATCATTGAGTTCCAACCCCCTGCCCTGGGCAGGGACACCTCCCACCACACCAGCTTGCTCAACGCCCCATCCAGCCTGGCCTTGAAGCCCTCCAGGGACGAGAAAGCCACAGCTTTTCCAGCCAATCGGTTCCAGTGCCTCACCACCTTCACAGAGAAGAATTTCTTCCTAATATCTAACCTAAAACTCCCCTCTTTCAGTTTAAAACCGTTCCCCCTCATGCTATGGCCCCACTCCCTCTACAAATTGTCCCTCCCCAGCCTTCTTATAGGGCCCATCCTGACTTTAAGCTCCTGCTGGCCACGGAACAGGGGCACCTGCAGCAGAGCTGATGCTGGGACAAACGAGGGGCTGTGCCCTCTCCTCAGTGCAGCACGGGCAACGTCTATTGCAGCGAGAGAGCCTGCAGGTACAAACCACAGCTCCCCAGTAACCCACCGCATCCACCGGTGTGTGGGGTGCACGAAGGGTAGGAGTGCAGCTCCCAGATGCTGCCCATCCCCAGGCCCCAGCACTTCTCCTGCTGGAAAAGCCCCGCTGCCATCAAACTTCTGTGCAGGAGCCACGCGGAGGGACGGTCCCAGAGAGCAGATGGCGTGCCTTTTTTTTTCCCTTCTTCTTCTCCTTCTCTTTTTTTTTTTTTTTTGAAGAGCAAACCTTTCTGGAATACTAAATCTTACAGGAGCTGTAAATGTCAAATTTAAATTCATACTTTGTACCACCTTTGATTTCAAAGAGGATTACACCTATTCGCTGAAAGCAAAGCAACACCAAAGCTACATGAAATGGAATTACGACTACTTAGGCCTTTTTCTATTGCCTCTTTATATTGTTAACTCCTTCCAATTCATTAAGTCTAATCCTTATTAGGCTAAGTAACACACATATGAATAGACAGGACTGGACACAGGAGCATATGTGCCTTTTGTATCACTTCCTGGTTAATCCCTAGCCCGGGGCCACCCCGGCGCGAGGTTTTGTTAATCAATCTGCTACGGAGCGAGGGCACCCGGGGTGCCGCTCTGTTATGGAAATGCGCTGGACTTCGGAGCTCCCGCCGCTCCGGACGTCAACTTTGTAAGAGCGTCCTGACAAAAGCGGGGAATTTCGCAAGGTGGGGAGGGAGGGCCGGGAAACAGATGGATTTGTAGCAGGGGAAAAAAGAGCCTATTTCTAGTTTGCCGTCTCTATTAGGAAAGAGCTTCCACGAGCTCCCCCCCAGCCACAGCGTTTTCTCCATCCCTGGGCTCTCTCTGCCCTGTTTATGGACTTGCAGCTCAAGCAGCAAATCCAGCAAAGGGCTAAAAGCCTTGCAGGAGCACTGCGGGGGTCCACCTCACGTGGACATGTGCCTCTGGCAAAGTGCCTCTTGCACATTCACAACCTGGGAGCACAGGTTGAAAACTGACCTCCATACCGAGCTAGGCACACAGCAGCAGAGTCTCCCCTCGGCACGCTCTCTGCAGAAGAATAAAGGGTAACATCCTGCTTTTCCAGCCAGGATATAAACCAAAAAACGACCCACATGGAAGTCAGTGGAGTTACACAGCAGTGAGCGAGAGGGGAATCAGACAAAGTATATAAAACAGGTATTTATACAGCACTGGTGTTGCTCATAGTGTTTTAAAAACAATAAAGCAGCAGCTTATATAGTCTCTTGCATATTGTGGACATGAAATAAAGCCAAGACAGGAGCTAGAACATCTAATTCCCTGGCTACAAGGAAGAGAGAGAGTGATTCAGGTTTACAGGGTGCCATTCAGTTTTATGACAATATCTCCTAATACAGCAGGTTTATCAATTGAGCAAAAAGGCACAACGGGGTGTGTTATTATTGGAGCCTAATCTCACGCCTCGGGTGTGTTGTGCGAGGCACGAGGGCAAAAGGCCACACCACTGTGTGATTATCCAACAGCAATGCTCGCTCAGGACGCCGTGTCTGGATTATAAAGTGGATTGGCTCGGGTTTTAACGTGAAATGTTAACATTTGTTGCTCAGGTTTCCACTGAGGATGGCTCTCCCTGCTGCGGGTATCAAGTAGGAATAGCACACGGATGGCAGAAAAGCAAATATCCTGCTCGGCTTCAAGGGGTCTCTTCACCCATGAGGCTGCCCATGGCCTCAGGGTGCCCCATCACCTCTGATCTTAAGTCTTTAAGAGAAGAAATCATCTTCCTGGGCCATAAGAATGAGCTAGGACACGTAGTTACGTACCTAAACCACAAAAGTACAAGTCATCTCGCCAAAGGAAGACTCCCTGAGCAAGTCACCAATAAACCAAGTGTTCCTTGCTGAAGGATGGACCATTCTGAGCTTCCCCACTGGGAGCCCTGGCCATGGAGGAGCCCATGCGCTCGCTGCAGACCTCAGTCTTCCCAATCCATAAAATGGAATGAATGTCTGGTTTCCCCATAGACGTTCCTGAGGTCTAAGAAGCTGCTTGAGATCCCAGGTAGTAGGTTGTGTGGGACACAGCACCTGTGTGACAGCCACCCAGCAAAAGACTCGCTGATATTCCAACAGAGTAAATTGCTCCTCACTGGATCGGTCCCATTTATGCCAGTGGGATACAGGGGCACATGCTGCATACCCAGAGGGAGAACAGTACCCTACAGGTTTTAATTAGCACTCTTCTAGCTGCAAAGTTCCTGTCTATTGTCACTTAATTACTGTGTATCTACCCCAACAGACATTAAGCTTTCCCTATGACCTCTCGCTCTCTACACCCTTGTCATTCTCTCTCTCAGAGCCCTGTGTGACACTGGGGAAACATGGAGCAACTTCTTAATTAATTGGACTAATTAGTCTCCTAGATGGCTGGACAGCTGGACCCTATCTCCTCCCTGATCTCCTCGTGGAGGGAACAATCAAACTGTGGTTTGTTTCTCCAGAGTTGACAAAGTCTCGGCGCTGCCCGTGATCTGGTTCCTATTAACCCGACTCCCCCGAGAGCGCTGCAGAGGATGAAGATGTTTTCCCTTTGGCTAATGAAGTCCACAGCAAGACCATGCTGTCACCAGAACGGCACCTGGTAGCCTCAGAGAGGGTCAAGGTTTCCTCTCAACCCCTTCCCTGTTTCGCAGGGTTTGTAACGGGGCTGTAAAACTTTGCTCTGGCTTGAAACCCTCCCCGCTGAGTCCCAGCCCCACACCATAACTCTTCACACCTTCCAAAACCACGTTTATGCCTTCTGTTTTTTTTAACTCTTTGAATCAAACCTGATTATTTTTTTTAAAGTCAACTATTTGATCCTCCTGAAGGCTATTTTTCTCTTTCCACATCTCTGAACAGTCAGCACCTGAGACTTGGCACTGCCTGGGGCTCCCTCCCGACACCCCCGCACGCCTCCTGTGAGCACAGCACTTACCTCCTTCTCCCTCTATAAATAGCCATATTTTTCATTCAGGCAAAGGTTTAGGTAATGCCACAGTGGCAAGGGTTAACCTGCAGAGCTGGGTTTTTTGCAGTTCTCAGAACGGATGGACTTTTACTGGTTTCCAACGCTTTTCGGCCTTTAGAGAGCTCAGAAGCGCTTTTGATTCACAACGGGAACACGGGGAATAATTGGCCCGGGCTGTCATTAGTAGGAGAAAGGGAAGCAGGAAGAGCACGGAGCCAACCTTGGAAAGTGGCAGCTGAGCCCGGGCGTGGGGCTCAGGCTCTGGGACGAGCAGGATGAGGCCACGGGGCTTTATCAAAGGCATTAGGATGAAGGAACACAACGCACGGAGGGCTGAGCAGGGAACACATCAGACCCCTCGTGTTGTTCCTCTGGTTGATGGATAGCTCTTGGGCACAAACACACCTCATTTACTTGTAGTTGTACCAATACAGATATCCATGGCCGAATGGTATCCTGTCATCAACCAGTACAAAACCAGAGACTGAGTGGAGCAAACTGGGAGAGCTCTGAAAGCAAACGCACGGGCAGGTCACTACCAAGGTTAGAAAAAGACGGGAAAGGAGGCTGCTGGAAAAATAATTTCCAAAAGAAAAGTCTTAATTTCTTGAACCAACACAGCTCAGCGAGGACCGACAGGACTTTGGGCTTGGCCATCGTCCTGTTATCCACGCTCTGGGTTCAAACTCTGCAAATTAAGCTGTACCAAAGCCACAGAGGAGCATATGAACCTCCCGGCAGATCTCTGTGCTCCCGGCCAGAGCAAGCCCTGGAAAAGCCTCCCCAGGAACCCGTAGCTCAGTTGGGCTCTGGATGACTGCATCCAGCATCCCACCTTCTCACTCTGGACCAGGGCTTTCCACTGAGCCTACTCCTGCCTCACAAATTCCTCCAGAGACGGATTTTGAATGGAAGGGGAGAGTCACAGCATCGGTGTGTTCTTCCCACGCATCCACAGGCTACAAACTGGGGAGACAACAAGAAGGTATTTTCTAATTCTGGAGAATTTTTTGCAGTTCTCATAGTGCACCTTATTTCTGATTTGCTGAATGTGAATTCCACTGAGAAGCAAAGAAGGGGATATTTGTTTTCTTCACCCTGTTGCTGTTATTGCTTTAGGGGCTCCAAGATGTTCTCCCCAAATGATACAGCTTTAAAAGAAACTGGGAACAGCGAGTATCCATCTGGAGATTTAAAACAAATACGCTTGGTGCCTTTTGGAAGCAAATTCCAAACAGCTGAACAATGCAGCAGGAGGGAAACGGGAGGCAGCCACAGTAGGTTGAGAGACGAGAAGCAAAGGAACCGTTAGCTACAGGAGCAGCAGCAGTCGTGTAAAAGGTGGCCATGGAGCTCTGAGACGGGCAGGGCAGAAGCAGCACTTTCCAGAGAAATAAGATATGGGCTCCATTTGCATCAGCACCAAAACCCTGCGTTACAGGGGCTCTGGTTTCACTCGCACCCAGCCTGTTGGCAGGGGCCAGGTAATCTGGCCGAAAGGAGAAGCAGGAGGCAAGCAAAGCACTTTCCCTCCCACAAACGCAGCCCCAAAGCGCCTCCTCCCCCTCGACAGCGGCTGGGGAGATTGTCAAAGGGGCCACAGGAACCTGAAGGAGCGAGTGCATCTGGGCAGGCTCGTCCCTCTTGGTCTCAGCGGGCAGGGACCCGGGGAACGTTCCCTGAGTACCCCAAGTTAAGCAGTGAAACAGAAACAGGAGGAGCTGGAGTTTCCCAAGCCGCTCGGGAGCCCGGCAAACCTCATTCCCATTCATCCCTATGCAAAGCTGGGTGTCCAAATCCCCCGGCTGGCTTTAGAAAACCAGAGCTGCAGAAGCTAATGGTGGCGGCTGTAGCACCGTCTCACAGGCCTCCGAGCTGTCAGGTTTTGTACTAGACTGAAACGAGAATAAGTGGGAAAAGGGAGTAAATAATATAGGTGGAAAAGACTATTTTTCAAGAATTTATTCTTTCAGGGCATGCTATGGCAGACAGAGGTGACCAAGTTTCAGGTGCTTTGATCCTTAGTCAAGCAAATGATCAATTATTCCATCAGAGTTGTTTCACTCTCTGTGACAAGCGCTGCAAGACCAGCTCGGCTTTGGTGGGGTCTATTATGTTCCTCAAGCAGGGCTTTGTTCAGCTTGGAGCCAGCGAGCCCCTGAATCCTTGCAAGAGTGAAAAATGACTGAAAGAGCACCAGGCAACACCGGGGTCTGCGTTGCCCAAAAGCCAGGGCTCCGAAGGAGCGGGTCCTTGGATTTAGATGCCAGTGAGATCCACAGAGCTCCTCCAGGCCAACCTGAACTCAGACCCAGAAATTTAATACACACAGTCCCTGGGGCTCACCCACAACTTCCCCCCACCCCCCCTCTAGAAATGGTATTTTGTTTTATAAAGACATTCAGCCTTTATTTATAAAACTTGTGAGTGATGGAGTATCTACCATATCCCCTGGCAATTTTCTCCAATGGTTAATTACTGTGACTGTCAAAACACACACTTCAACTCTCATTTGAATTTGTCTGCCATCAGTTTCCAACCACAGAACCCAGTTACACAGTTTTATTATTATTTTTTTTCTGCTTGGCTTTTACTGAGTCTTTTACTGTCTTTTATTCTTCCCCGCACTGGTATTTGTAAATTATGACCACGTTGTCTTTTAACCTTTTCTCACGTAAAGATTGGTTTGAACTCTTTGGCACCTGATAGGAGATTATCCTAATGCACTTCTCCACCACAGAGAGGCCCCAGAAAGGGACAAGGATTGCAGGGACGAGGGACTGAACATCTATGAGAAAAAAGGCAATCAAGCCCGAAAGGGCAACCTGGGCAACTCACTCATCGTATCCACGCTGCTTTTTTGCAGGTTACCTAAACAATGGTCATCTAAACACACGGAAGAGAACAGTTTAGAAGTCAAAGAACTGAAAACATCTCCAATGGGCTGCCCTATTGGCCAAACCAAATGGGCTAAACGAAGTCCCCTCTTGCTAAATCCACCCCAAGGACAGTGCAGCCCGTTCCCCAGGGACTCTCCTACCCGGAGCACCGAGCCCCCACCTCCCATCCTCCTTCTGGAGGGAGGAGAGAGACTGAATGTGCCCCCGAGAGCCTCATACCTCCCGCCCGCCGATCCCAGGGAGCAGCTTCCAATTCAGTGGCAAAGCACCAACTATTACCTTTTTAACTCATGTATTTTCAATACATACAAAGAACATGTACGACAAGGTTTTGCTGTGGTCAATAATCCCTGAAATGATGTTTTCAACAAACCTCATTTCAAGTCTAGATCTGGAGTAGAGAAGTGATTGGATGAAAGGCCATTATATGACTGCTGTAATTTATTCTGCAGAGAGCTAAAACCACCAATTATCTGACATGAATGACACCACTTCTTTTTCTTACCAACACAAAGGTGCACAGTATCTATTTTCCGAGATCTAATTTAAATTTAAAAAAAAATAAAAAAAAAAATACCCAAACCCTCCTATGTTTAAATAAAAGGTGGTGAACACACACCAGCTCCAGCCAGAAACACCCAGCAGAAGTGAGGAACCGAAGTCAAGGCCGCATCCCTCGCTCCCCAGGGCTGCACTCAGGCTCCTCGGCAGCCGCCGGTTCAGACCACGCTGTTTTCTTGCTAAATTAATGCTGTTTAGGTTAAGGCAGAGCTGGGAGGAGTTGACTTTTTATTACTTTGACAAGTGGGAAGAAATGGGGCTGCAATGGAAGGGTGGGGGGCAGATTTTAATTTCACACAAGCCAAAATGATCCATGTCAGGTGAAGCAGAAAGGGGCTGGCAGACCACCACCACATCAGACCGTGGCTGAGTTTCATTTGGTGTCTGCTTAGGTCCAAGCTGCAATAGTCAACTGCCTTGAGTCGATTATAAAGTCAAGCCAAACCCCACTGTACAAAATCCAAGGTGTTTACTTAAGGGGCAGCATCCTCTGCTGTGCTCCCCACCCACGACACCTCCTCTCTGGCTGGGCAAAGTGCTGACCCACTTGCTGGACCAAATTAACTCAATGCCATTCGCTCGTTAACGCCAATTAGAAAGCGCTTATTTTAGAACCTTGGTTATTTCCCATCCTCTCCTCCAGAAGGACCACAGCACCCAGTAAGCATCTGCGTGGCAGTCATGGGGCTTCCCAGGATGGGAGCTGGTTGGAAGTTGTGCAGTGGCCGTTTGTGGCCAAGCAGTGGCCAAGTGTCCCCAGGGCTGATACTGGGCCAGCCCAGAGAGCTCAGCTGATGCCTCAGCTGTTACATTTACTGTGGGGAAAGGCTACTGCTGCTGTATGTTGGTTTATGGCAAACAGGGAAACACCTTTTGAACTGGCAAATGTGAGTGACGTGGGAAGCCTTTGACAGCATCTTGCCAGTTTGCAGGAAGGGGATGGAGGGAAGAAGCCTGAATTGTAAAACTGGCTTTAATCTTCCACACACACCCCCCAAAAAAATAATTTACAAGCAAGAGCAGGAAGATAAATATCATAGAATCATAGAATCATTCAGGTTGGAAGAGACCCTTGGGATCATCGAGTCCAACCATCAGCCCTACTCTACAAGTTCTCCCCTGCACCAGATCCCTCAACACCACATCCAATCTACTCTGAAACACAGTTATCATTACAGTACTCTGAAAAGCTCTGTATGTGCATCTACTTCTAATACTCACTGGGGGAACTGCAATGCCTTCGTTCTGTGGCACGGTGTATTTGGGCAGCACCGTACCCTCAGCTCCGCGCAGACACACGAACACAACTCCCCACTTTTAGCAAGAGCATTGTCTGACAGAAGGGGACAAGCTCGGGGGCAGATTGAGAACTTCAGCCCAGACTTCTGGAGGCTTGGGATGGGGAGTCAAGGAGGTAGAGCCCTTCTCCAACAAACTTGGTACCCGAGCAGCCCAACTGGGGCCATCCCCTCGCCCAGCCACAGCGAGCTCGGGGCGCCGAGGACAACACTGACCTGCTGCACCAGCCAGCGGCACGAGTTAATGCTCAGTCTGGCATTTGGAAGCCTCCAAATTAAATGACAGTATCATAAATCCATTCTATTACTTTTAAATGTCATTAGTGTTGCTGATGATTCAGGTCAAACGCTTGAAAATGTAAACAATCCGAGGAAAAACACCGCTCTCAGAGGGGAAAGAGAAACCCCAAACCCTTTTACGGGGTAGGGATATATAGTTTTTTTAAACTCGGTTGAACTAGTTGCGGCAGCTCCTGTTTATCTTGAACAATCACTTCATAAACTCCAATTCCAGGCCTAAAAAGAAGGCAAACACTTTTTATGGACTGCCTCAGTTCATTTAGTTCAATTCATCATAGCTTTGTTGATGTAAGTGCGAGCGGGTCCGTTCACGCCGCGCAGCTTTATGCCGGCACAGTCCTTTAGGGAAGGCAAGTGAGATGACTCCGAGCTGTCACTTTCTCCTCCCCATGTTTTACAGCCAGCGCTGCTGTAGGTGGTTTCTGCTTTTCCTATCAGGGTGACATCTGAGTGCTGCTTTCAATGAGGCCAAATGGCCAAGTTCTAGCAGGTTTTGGACACTAGGAATTAATCAAAGTTCAACGTTTATGGACCACGCTCATTCATCAGCGGGAACAGCCAACACCACGCCGAGTGAGGACACCTGGGTTTTCCTCCTGGGTTTCCTTCCCAGCTCTGCCGAATCGGGGGAGTTTGGTCACAGAAAGGCGGTTTGGATCATCACAGCTGCTCCTGTTTCACATAAACCCCCCCTCCCAAATCCCTTGTCTGATCTCAGGCACATCAGGGACCTGCCTGAGAGCCAGTTCATCAGCTGGGAAGGTGGTATGTGTGACACAGGGAGCAGTGCTGGCCGAGTTAAACGTTGATTATTTTAACCCTTTCCTGTAAAGGTTAGAGCCAGAGGGTGGGAAGCTGAACCCTCCCGCCTTTGGTTGTTTGCCATCCTTCTTTAGCAGAACAAACTTTGAACATTTCCATTTTTACCTTTCCCACATGCACTTCCAGGGGGCTGATAGTCCCACTGTAGGCACCATAAAACCGGTTAGTACATAACTTTTTCCATAGCTTTTAAGCACACAAATTTGATGCTTTTTGGCCTGTTCCTTTGCTGTTTGATTTCTCCTGCTGGGGAAGCACCGGAGGAGATGGGGCAGTAGGTAGTTCAGGAGGTGATTCCAGCTTTCCTCCTCCTCTCCTTGCTGAGGGCAGAGGAGAAAAGCGATGCTCCCGTCACTCCCGGCTCCCTGGCACACACGGTCCCTCCGCTGCTCATCCACAACATATTGTCTCTGACTCAATCCCTGGGCCGGGAGCAGAGGCAGCAGGCTGGGAGGGAAGGAGGGGAGGGATGCTTCGGCGGTACCCACGCTGGCACCGGAGTGAGAGCTGCCAAAGCCAGAGCCCTCTGCCAGGCACAGGCACAAAAATAAAATGAAATAAAAAATAGGGCAATCACGTTTGCAAGCCCTGGAAGCAAACACTAAAACCCTTGAGAGATTTAACTCATTAAACTTGCCACGTGTGATGGAGATGTTATCCGGCCCGTTATAAAGAGGTCCAGAAAAGAGCTGCTGCCTAGTTTTAAAGTGGCTGCTATTAAGATGTTTTAAAGAGGGCGAGTGGGTGAGTGTGTGTGGACAAGAGCGAGGGAGAGAGCGCGCACGCAAGCAAGCGAAAGAAATATTACATGAAATAAAGAACCAATTAAAGGGGAGGGACACGCACACACGGATGAGACAGTCTCTTCAGAATGATTGGCTCTGTCTAAGCCAAGAACTGGAGCATTTAACCTTTTGTTTGTGTTTCACCCAAACGCTGCCTTGCTATCTGCCGGGGTCACAACCAGGTCACAGCCACAAACCAGCCCCGCCGCCACGGCCGGTCGCTGTAAATCACGGCGGCTGGGATGCAGCCGGTGCCCAGCCTGGCCTGGGCCCAGCCCTTTCTGACATGCCTCTCGCCCCTGGCAATGGTATTGGGATGGCAATCAGGCACAAATCGGATTTTGGTGGCAGCAGCCGCCGGTTTGCTTCTTTCTGCAGGACTGGAAGAACTCCAGGGCCGAGCAGCCTGGATTTTGCAGCAGCGTGGGCACTTCTCCATGGCCACAGCCGCCGGTCGGGTGCTGCGCATGAGGTCGGGGCAGCTTTACAAGAGGATTGATCTGTCCCCGGACTCAGGCTGGCACCGAAGTTGGTGCTTGGAGTCTTCACCCGAGAGCGAGACGAGACGCTCAAATCCTCCTTTCGGAGGAGCTTGAATTCTAATGTTGTATTTGAACACAAGCTTATTTTAAAATGGAAATTTTCACATGTAGGATTACCAGCCTGAAGGGAATTGTTTATTCTCAGCTGTCCTGGTTTGAGGTAAAACAAACCAATTTTCTGTTCAGGAGTTTTACTTTTTTAGCTGGGCATCTTCTAACTGACTAAAGTCTGAAATGAACAGCACATTGTTCAGAGAGTGTTTCGTCTCACAGTGATCAGACCTGATTACACCAAGGGATGGTACAGAGAGGCCCTTNCCTGAATCTCTTAATCCTTTCCTCTCCTCTCTTTTCCTTAGTGGGGGGGGGGGGGAGGGGTCATCCCTCAGCCACATTCCCTTTCTTCATCAACAGCCTGAAATTAAAGGTCCCATGGAGTAGAAGGAGACTCGAATGAAAACAGGGTGGGCTGAGGATGGTGAGAGGTCCCCTTTGTGGTCACAGAGCGTTAGAAACCAAGAGGGGATTTTTGCTTTTAAATGCAGGTTTACCTTTCTGCTACAGAAGTGGTATTTTCACAGTTGTTCTGGGGTGCAGTGACAATCTGATATATGTGTGTTAATGAGTGTGCCCCAACCAAAGCTGGAGGCACTCATTCTGTAGGGGACCTTCAAGGGGTCATCCTGAAGGGACGCACCCACTAAGAAAGATGGCGTTTTATAGAATATATAAATAAATAAATAAATAACAAGCTTTTTTCTGTGGGCGAGAGCTTTTCAAAAAACGTGCAAACCACACAAGAAAAATCTTAATTTAGTCAATCTTTCAGCTTTTCAAAGTAAAATGGAATCCAAACTATCCAAAGTCGGGTAGTGAAGCAGATCAGGCAGTTGGCAATTTTTTTAACCCGCATTTTGAAAATCGAGACTGATTTCTAATCAAGCCAATTCCTCCCTCCTGCCCAAGTTTCTAATAAAAAATCTGTAACTTTCTGGAGTCTGCTAGGAGAGAAGGAATTACTGTCTCCTTGGCAGTTGGCTAAACAAGTGCTCGGAGGCAAGCAGAGAAACACACCGCTTCACGGAGCGGCCACGGACACATCTATCCACAAGGAGCTTAGCTTATTTACCTAGTAATCAAATAAATTGTTTCACTCCATCTCTCCCGGCTCAAGTCCTCTATTTATCCCTTGGCTCTCCCCACTGAGCCTCCCCGCACACGCTGCAACCCGGGGCAGCACAAACAGGGCAAACACGAACCCGTCCTCTGCTTCCCCACGGCCACGCGTGGGAGCCGGTGCCGGCGTTACCCTGCTCTCCCTCAGCCACACGCTGAAATACTCCTGCCATTTCACTTAAGTGCAGGAATTTGGGACACCCCTGCATCCCAAGGTAAGGTGTAAACCCCTTTTCTCGGCCAGTTTAAACACACACACGAGCACCGTGGACGTCTCTGCTGTCGTTCTCCCTCGCTGCGTGTCCTTCACCCATATCACATCCCCTCTTTTTCCATCAGCTCATCATTTGTGTATTAACTCTCCATTAGCTGGGAGCTGGCCCGGTTTCTCTGCCCCCCTGCTGTAACACGTTAATGGAGGATTTGTACCAGCAAAGCGAAACAGTCTCTTTGCCCAAGAGACTTTCTCTTAAACATAAAGCCGGAGCAGGAGAAACCCGGCAGAGGCCGCTGTCCCCGTCGCTCCCCCAGGTGCAAACTGGAGGAACGGTCTCACAGAAGGGCAGCCCTGGTACACCACCGGTTTCTGACTTGTTTTCACCACCTTCATTGGCTGCTCTGAATTGTTTTGACTTTCAAAAACACAAGCAAAATAAACCAAGTGCAGCAGAACCTCCAGAAAGACGTCACTGGATTCCACGTGCCCCGGGGACGCTGCCCAAAAAGGTCCCGCTGTACCCAGCAGCACTGAGCGGACCAGCACCATCTGCTGCTCCCAGAACCTCTTCATTTTGGGAACACAGATACCAAGGTCCTTATGCTGAATCTCCTCCATCCCACCAGAGACACGAGGGAGCTTTTGCAGACCAGGGAGGGGGAAACCTGGCATTATTTAATGCTACCTACAACAAGACTGTCCTGATCCAGACGAAAGTCTCACGATTTGCCCCTTCCCAACAGAAAGATGTGAGATGCTGAAACATCCCGGGCAGGAGGAGGACTGGGATGACAGACCAGGACACTATGACAGCCACATCCTGGAACCAAGAGCTCGGAGCTGGGATCTTCCCAGCAATTCTGGAACCAAGAACCCCCTTGGCAGAGCGCAGGGACTCTGCCCCTGTCCTGGTGCTAAGGACCATCACACTGGCATGAACTCCCCAGAGAGAAGGAAGGTGCCACCTGCCCAGCTCTGTGCTCTGCCACAACCACCGGCACTCGCGAGGAGATACCAGAAACATCTAATTTCCACTATCAGAGACAAATCCAAATGAACTGAAACGCAGAGCCAAGCACAGGGCTGTGCTTTCAGGGACGGGGAAGAGGGCTCCACCAGTACAAAACAGCCAGACAAAATCAACCCAGAGCTCCTGGCTCAACATCACAAGTTAAATGTGGATCTAGTTCCATTCATGTACATTCCTTGCTATTAAAAAAAAAAAAAAAAAGAGGGAAAAAAAAAAGACAACCCATCCTAAACATTCATAATGTGCACTGCTAACTGCATATTGCACCTCCAATCATTTGTATGACAGAAAAGGAACCTAATCCTGAATCTGAAAAACTATGTGATGGAGGATTTACAGTATTAGAAGGCAAACAGTGGCAGGTGTAATTAGGAGAAAAATTTGTCATGCTCTTGACTCTAGGAGAGAATGAAAGGTCTGGAATAGCAATCTCCCAAGTGTTTACCCAATGTGAGCGCACACAAGATGGAAAGCACATTTCCGACCACGGACAGATTAATATTTGATGCCAGAAAGAGAAATGCACGCTGTTCATGTTTATTTAGGATATTGTGAAATACAGTGAAATTTGCAATTTTATTGGATTCAGGGGTTCTGTGTTTTTGAAAAGTCCTAAGCTACTGTATGTTGTATAAGAAGCACATATGTTAGTAGTTTAGACATGCCAGCTGTAGAGAATGAAAGGGCTTCCCCTCCCCCTGATTTTAAAGAAGGGGGAAAAAAAACCCACCAGAAAAAAAGAAGAAGATATAAAAAGATCAGCCGCAGGATAAACTGGGAAAAACTCCACTGAGCTTTCTGTGTCTCTTAATACTAATTTTAGTGGCTAGAACTGACACAAAGGAAAACGATATCTAGGTTACTTTGCCAGCCCCCGTGACTCTGAAACGTGGTTTTAAAGCCACAGGCTCCTCCCACGGGCTGCGACGAGACCCAGCCTCAGGGGGGGTTTGCTTTGCCCCACGAGGGTGTATTGTGTATTTCAGGGCCACCCCACGCCCATCACCTCCCCGTCCCAGGCCCATTTCCAACACCCCAGGCATTTCTGGAGCTTCGCCACGTTTGTACAGAAACGCCCAGTTCTGTCCCCAAAAGCAGGTGCCCCTTTGGGAAGGTCTGCCAGCCTTTCTCAAGCAACACCCCTAAACTGAGGCTTTGCCACAACAAAGAAATCACCAGTTCTGGGTGTGAACATGGTGTCATTTTCTTTGCCCACCCTTCCACTAATTTGTGAACAATTGGATTACAGAAACCAGATGTGTCATCTGCTCTTCCACAAACTGCTCTCAGGACGGCCTGGTTCCCAAAAGCTGTCCCTGCCCATAAACCATGTGAGCCCCCCTCCCAGCTCTTTGCCCACGCTGCAGGGTCCTTCCAGAAATTGCTTTCTCCAGAAGTTAAAAATTTGGTCACACATGAAGAGAAACAGCACAGAGAATGATACGGATGTGTATTGATCACCTACACACCCGCACACGTCACGACCCATCATCAGAGGGGCCCTCCTGCCTTTCGTCTACGCACTGGGCTCACAGATGATGGTGTTGGGGTTGGATACAGCCTTCCAGAGCTGGTGCATGGAAACCCAGGAGTGGGACAGGTGAGCAGGTCTCAGGCAGTGGCACTATGTCCTCCCTGCATGAACTGCCATCCTCTGCAGCGCTGTGTGACACACACACCTTGGGACCTGCCCCTTTATCCCTTTCCAGCTCAGGGCTCTCACAAAGTTGCCCCATGAAAAATAAACCGCGTGCTTTTCGGCACCAGTGTCAGCCTGCTAGTATTTGGCATTAAACCTGACTTCCTACGGGAGGGGTGGTGGAGGTCTGGCTGGAAAAGCAGCGCTGAGTTCTCCAGCCCTTTCCTGTGCCCAGCAGCACAGCTCCCTGCAGCCCCGCCGTCGCTCTCGGCCACGCAGCGCATCCCCGTGTCACCGGAGAGTGCCGTCCCCGCATCCACAAGGGCTTTGTCCCCAGAGAGGCAGCCCAAGCCTCCGGGGAAGGCTCCACAAAATTAGGGCTGGAACCACGGCGATAACACACGTTACAGCTAAAAGGAGATGGGGATATTCTGGGCTCAGGAAAAAAGAGGCAGTCTGCTTCTCTCCTTCCCCTGCCCAGTTGCGAGCCCAATAAAAGGGATATATTATTCTCCTACACATCATTGGGCAGGAGAGGAAGTGTGTGACAGCTTCCATATTCCCCGCAAGGCCCGGGGTAGGGAAGAAGGACGGGAAAATTCTCCTCTCCCACTGGCAGAGCGGCGGAGACGGGGGGCACCTGGTCGCTCGCAGTGATCCATCGCACGCCCAGAAAGGGGCTGCAGAAGCAGACACGTCATTTTGTAGCTGGAGGAAGGAGGACCGTTTGTAACGGAGGGAAAGGAATGGAGAAAGGAGGGAAATAAAGGGCAAAATGGAGAAAAACACACGGAGGGAGAGAAAACCCGGGAAGGAAAGCGATCTGTGCAAAAAAAGGCAAGCAGAGAAGTGCTGGAAGTAATAAATAGAGCAGGTTAACGGAAGACTGATAAAGACGTAGGGAAATGCTAGCAATCTATCGGGAGGGGAGGGGAGGGCGAGGGGCGAGATGGGAGGAAGAACACGTGCGAAGGTTACACGGAGCCTTCATCCATTTCTGCACCGAGGACGTCGGCTGCCATTAAAAGATGCAAAACGGCCAGAGAGGCAGCGGCTGCGCGACCTCACGCTCGAGAACAAATGACCCAAAATGGTGAAGCCGGGGTCAGCCCCAACTCCTTTGTGAGAGGAGGCGCCTTTCGCAGCTCTTAAGACAATTGAAATACGAGCAGAAGCAATGAATTCACCCAGCGGTGCCTCGGTGGGCAGCAGGTAGAGGAAGATGCACCCGGTTGTGCGCTGTTTCCACCAGCATCTCGCGGCGCTAAACCCTGGGGTAGGATTTAAAAAAAAAAAAACCAACCAAAAACCACAACACCAACTCTCTGAACTTTAGGAATTAAAAGTACTTTGACTGTCATAAAGGATTATACTATCTGTGAGCGTCCATCACACGCCTAAAACCCGATTTGTTTATATAAAGCCCACACAAATACATTTCATACAGCTGTGTGTGCACACACACTGAAGCCCCCTAAGAGGCTTGCACGAGACAGACTTTTCCATGAACCCTCTGCAGCTAAAATTAGTATGAAAATGGTGGTGTTTCATAAAAGAAAGATATGTGGATGCCCGTAAGTGCCATTTTATTTCTCAGTGAGAGGATAAAGTGTTTTTTCCTACATAATTTTTGATGTAGAGGCTAAATTAGGCCCGAGAAGAGGGACAATACAACTTTAAACATCATTAGTATTCAGCCTACGTAAGCCAACCAACAGCAGTTATGTATTTTTGCAAGTATGCATATAATTTATTGTGGAGAACACAATTTACATGGGTAGTCGATGCCTGTTTTATAGCCTCACAAATAGATGTATGAACTCAAGCATATAATGGCTCAACCAGCAGGCGCAAATACGTTCTAAATCTTCTAAATGTGCTTCACAAAAATGTAACTGAGGAATATAAAACAGATCAATTCTTGCATGTTATATATTGGTTTTTGATTTACAAATCTAATCTGGGAAATTTCTTTAGAAATGAGTGGATTTTTTTTTACTGAACTTCTTCTTTTACAGGATCGTGCCAGTCAAATCCTGGAGGATTCCCTTCTGTATATGTCTGGGTTTAGAGGGTTTTTTATTATTATTTTAATCTATGTAGAGAATACAGTCTATATTGTTAGCATTTGATTTCATTGCTTCCTGTATGTCCTAGTGCTAATTTCCTAAGGAAGCCCTTTTCTGTTATTTACAAGCTCATAACACACACAGTGTGGTTTATCTCCGTTTGCCCTAATTAGCTGCCCAAAAAGAAAAGGGAAAAAAAAAAAAAAAAGAAGAAAGAAAAAAGGAAAGCCATTACTGTGTGGATTCCTGCACGTCCCAGAAAGTTGGCAGTTTCATTTCTAATTCAGGTGCAGGGGGAAGATAAAATCTGGGTGTCTGGAATAAAACACCTTTCTAATGGGATGGAACGACAATCCCTTATTACCTCCCACCATTTTTCTCATAGTTTTGCTCCAAGTACAGCAAATCCCTGTGCTATATTTTTTCATAATGTATAGCTTGCTATTACCTCTCAAGAACAATTTTTATAGAGAGGGTGCCCTGTTCAATAGATCTGTAGTGTCTCCGAGGGGGAATTCACACCGGGTTTTATTTATGGTTACACTCAACTATACCATGTTGCCAAGCTTCCCCCTTTGGATCTGTCAAAAAAAATACTCCTTTCTCCACCAAAGCCCCTGCATCACATGGGTATTAGGATATAAAGGAAATAATTATTTTGCCCTTTTTGAGACCCTTATGGCACTTGTCTGATATAACATCAAAAGACTAAGAATAATTAGAAGAACAAAGTTGGATGTTTGAATATCAGAGAACGAATATTCCAAAACACAGGTTTTGGCTTTGAAGCCCAGATTATCTAGAATCTCCAGAAAGACGATTGTTGCTGACTGACTGTGTGTTTTCTGACTCACACGTGAAGCATTTATCTGTCTCCAAAGGTTTCCAGTATCATCTTTGCCGCCACCAGAGCGCAAACACATTAATTCTACCGTAGCCCTCCAATATTCTTCAACTTACATTCAAATTTTAGCCCTTTCCACACACAGCCCAATATTTTCTGTCCAGTTAATTATAAATTAAAAAAACAAATAAAGAAATCACTGGAACTTAAAATAAATAACTAAAAAATTGACTTATTAAATAAAACAAATCCTTCCTTGCCATGACCCTTCCTCCAGCATTAACTTCCCTGGGGGGACTGTGGTCTGAGCATATCTGTCTCTCCTTCTGTCCCTGCCTTTCACGTGGGCACTGGGGGAGGGACAGGTAAGCAACTAAACTTGTCCATTATATATATATCTCTCTCTAAGGTGTGAGGTGGCAGAATTAAGGCCATTCAGCTCCCAGTGCCCAGCCCTGCTCACCCACCCCCCATTACCCCAGGCCCTGGGCACCCAGCGAAGGCAGGAACAAAGGGACCATTCTCCAGGTACGACTCCTGGTGCCTGTGAACGTTGATGCCGTTCCCCCTCAAGAGTACCTTAAGAATACTTATTTTCCCACTGGGGAAAAATGTCTGATTTCCCAGAAAAAGAATCAGTATTTCTATTTTTTACAATAAAAATTCTACAGCTTTCCTACAAGGAGATCAGTGTCCCAAGTGACAAAAGTTCTGAGGAAAAAGGAAAGTGCTCTCATGACAACAATGATATTTCATATTAAACCCCACACATTTAGTTACCACAGAACAGCTGTAGATCGTCTTTTTTCACTGCAGAAAGTTCTACCACGTGTCCTATTTATTAAAGATGACCCTGGACATTAAACTCACCCAGTTCCTGTGAAAATCCACCTGGCAAAGCCCAAAACACCCATCTGACTTTCCTGACACAGGGTCAGGTTCTTAATGTGATTTTACCGACCAGGTGAAGCTGGGAGGCAGCAGAGCCCCATGATCCCCAGTGTCTTCTCCAGACCAGAGGAGGGACAGTTGTGAATTCCCTGGGTGGCCAAAGGAAGGAGCTGCTCACGTCCCATCAGGGCTGTTGGTCACCAGCCACGAGCAAAGGTGCCATGACCCGTGATGCCGTGCGTGCCCTCGTAGGCTTGTGCTTAAGGGTTTTGTTTTCAGATGAGATGTTCTCAAGAGGCTAAAGGCTCCTCAGCCAACGTTAGCAGGAGATAGGAGGTGATGCAAGCCCGGATAACAGCCCTGCATCCCCTCAGCTCCACACCAAAAGGTTTGCCTTTCTCAAGTCAAGGGCACCGGGAAATAACCCTCCTCTAGCAAAATCCTGCAGAGACCCACGCACGGCTGGGCTGGACCTAATGACCAGGCTCAACTCCCAGCTCCAGAACAGCAGAAGCAGCAATTAAGGAAAATTTGGCAAATTAAAAAAATTCAAGTCATCCACATCCCTATTTCCCTGATCACTGAGCAGAGTCTGCGCCGGTGAGAGCAGCCCTGAAGGTCGGAGCCCTCAGAGACTATCGACGGCACGTATTCAGGTTAAAGCAGAGCACTTCTTTCAAGGTGGATATTTATACACCAAGAATTTAGAGGGAGCCCAAACTCCTTTCATGTAGGACACCAAAAAATCACCACGACAACTTTGAGCAGAGACATTTAAACAGAGGGGAAAAAAAAAAATAAAAATCAATAGGTCATGGAAACATCCAGGAGGAAAAAAACTCTTTGGGAGGTTAAAATGAGTAAGATGAAAATGAAGTACCTAGAGACAGTTCTGCTTAAAATAAGAAATGTAAACGTTTCTCTGCCAAAAAATCATCAGTTCACCTGAGGATAATTCTCCAGGGCCGGTCGTTGCAGCTAAAGACAGTGAGAGAGCACTCTTCCCTGCAAAACCTGGCTCCTGAAGTGCTGGGGAGCTCTCGGGGAGCTCCAGTAGCTCAAAGCACAGCACCAGCACACCCATGGGCTCCCCATCTCAGGGAGGTTCCTGCAGAGGGGACCCCAGCCCCACACAAGCAGCCCCAGCTGCCCTGGCACGGCAGGACTGTCCTCACTTCACCCACTGGGACATCCCCTAGTGTCCCAGTGCTGCAGACAGAAAGGTGCTGAGATGACACCAACCTACGTGACCCAAAGCCTCTTGCTGCTGCTCTCCCAGCCAACGTCCTCAGCAAGGAGGTCTGCCTAAACCTTTCCCATTACTGATGATTGTAATTAATAACTACTCTCTAAGAGTCAATATGAACGTATTCCTTTTGTTAAATCGTTAGTGCTGGTACAGCCACTCGAGGCGGTGATAATCTAGCCCAGGAGTTCTGCAAATGTAGGTTTAGACGTGGGAGTACAACCGGAGTTAAATTTCCAGACCAAGGTACGTGGAGCATCCCCACTTCATTTTAATTGATCCTGCCAAGCAAGATTGATTATCTGCGAAAGGGCATATTAACACTAGAGAAGTAAACAAGGATCTCTGCTGGCAGGAAGCAGAGATGCTGTGAGTGAGTAGCGGCTCTGCTTTTAGAGAGGACAAAATCCTGTAGCAATGGGGAAAACCAGGGCAGCTTTCAAAAAAATCTTTCTGAACAGAAAAGTGAGAAGGAGGTGGTGGAGTCCGCATCCCTGACTGTGTTCAAGAGTAGATGAGATCATAGAATCATAGAATCATAGAATCATTTAGGTTGGAAGAGACCCCTGGGNGTTGCCCTCCTCTGTACTCGCTCCAGCACCTCAATATCTCTCTTGTGCTGAGGTGCCCAGAACTGGACACAATACTCAAGGTGTGGCCTCACCAGTGCTGAGCACAGGGGGACAATCACCTCCCTACAAAGGAGGGTGGTGTTGAGGGATCTGGTGTAGGGGAGAACTTTCAGAGTAGGGCTGATGGTTGGACTTGATGATCCCAAGGGTCTCTTCCAACCTAAATGATTCTATGATTCTGTGACGGCTTGAGAAGGAGTGGAGCTTCAGTGCATCTCCAGGCACAAACAAAGCCCAGTGAGATCTTGGTTGTCGTGGTTCAGTCTCCAACAGCATCCACTTCCTCTAAGGTTTATGGAAAACACCTCGATCAGACCAGCAGTGTCTGGAAACCACCAGCACCCTCAGCCTCCCACCGCTCGGTCCATGCAGAGGAACCCACTGCCTGTGCCCGACTCAGGCTCTCTTTTCAAAGCAAGCTTCAAGAGGAAGGTTGTCCCCAGCTTTGATGGGCTTAGTAAAGGGCTGAATGGCCTAAATCTGCCCAACTGGAAGCCACAAGTCAGATTTGCACCGTGAGGACCAGCACACACACTAGGCTCCGAGTCTCAGTGTATTTTATGGTCCCTCTAGCTCCCATCATCTGTTTCCTCCTTCCCAACCACAGCCTGGTCAAAACACTACACACACAAACGACCCCTGTTGATGGTTGCAAGGAAAAATATCCTCTTGCTCCTTTTAAAGCAGGCTAAAATAATAGTAATGATGTGAAAAGACACGCAAGCAGGGAGAAGGCACGGGCTGAAGTCACATCCTGTTCGTTCATTACAGTAACAAATGTGCTCGGCAGTAATTATCCAAAGGGGAGAATTCCAAATCTTCTCATCTTGCTCTCTCCTAATTAATTAATAGTTTAAATGTCATCATGATGGGAAGTGCTCATCAGAAGCAGAATCTGCTGCCATGATTTACAACTCTGCCTCCAAAGGCTCTGAATCAGTGGCACCCCGGGGTTAAATTTAATTCAAAAACCTAAGGCTCTTATTGCGCTCCGAACCATTTTTGCACTGAAACTCCCCCATCGGGTGAGCGGTGTGAAGGCAAGATGCGGGTGAGCACTTCCTTCCCCCGCCCAGTTGGTTGGGGGTTCTTTTTTTTCATCATTAGGTTGGAAACTGAAAGATTAAATTAAAATTAGTCGTTTGTCAACTTGTTACAGACATCCTTGCAGATGGCAACTGAGGGCCCAGCCTGCTGAGCCGCTGAGCGAAGCCCATCCAAAGAGGGGCCCTTGTACTTAGCGAGCGCCCATGTCGGAGCTTCTCATCCCGGCTGGAAAGGGAGCTGGGCACTCCAGCGCCGGAACAATGAGGGAAAGGATGCTGTCTGCTTGCAGGGAGTGACGTGGTCCTTGTACCCAGACAGCTTTCCCCTCCATGCACTAAGCATATAGCCAATTAGCCAGCACAGCTCTTCTCTCCCAGCGATTCCGGGCTGGAATAATTAGAATTTGCACTTAACGCAGCCTCTCCTGCTGCAAGAGGTTTGGGTGGTGCGGGCAACCCTAAGTGAAGCTGAGAGCTGAAGGCAGCATCAGGTCATAGCATCCAGGAGCAGAGACTTCTCTGGGCCCAGGGGAAGCCCTCAATGGCCAACCCTTATGTCTCTTCCACCTGGGAGCTACCAACACCTCTTTGGTGTGCACCAAACCGTGCTCCTGCCAAGGAGGAGCATATACCAGTTGCCAGAGCACTGGGACCAGAGAAGCTTTGCAACACAGACCCTGCAAGAGTAGCAGGGATTTATCCCACTCAAAGACAGGAGCCCAGGGCAGGTGAGACAGGTTGAGACCGTCCACCAGTAACCACACAAGAAGGCAAGGTGAGCAGCTAACCCTGGCTGCCCAACTTACCAGGTGCTCACATATTAGGCAAGACGATGAGCGTACAATTTCTGCACAGTTTGTTACACACTGAAATTGTCTTTTGGGAGGAATAAACTGCACTTAGAACCTCAGGGGAAAGTCCTCAGAATACTAAGCTGCAAAATGAAACTAACCACCCAAATGCCAGGGAACAATTCACACATCCCCCACTCATTAGAAGTTTTTAAGCATTATTTTCAACTGAATAATAAAAAAAATAAAATTGAATAACTTGCTTTTCAGGTTACAATGATGAATTCTGTCCACCTCACTTCCAAACAAAACCCTGACTATATTATCACCAGGCACTGTGTGCCTACTGGCAGAGCAGGTTCACGTGGACTCACGCATGGGGAGAAAATCTTAGGCCTTCAGCGAAGCCTATAAAGTAATCTGGCTTTTCAAGCACCGAGAGCCCGGCTGGGAATGTGATCATCAACACCCACTCCCACAGCAGTAGCTAAAGAACTCCTTGACTTGCAGCAAAAATACTCATCACCTCCAGAGTGCCACCACGACACCCACCAGATCTTCCCGAGGACTCGGTGCCCGCTGTGATGCAAAGCTCATTCCAGTCCAGCTCCACCTGAGGTGATGGAGCCCAACTTCTCTGCTACGAGAGGACAGGATTCAACACCAGGGCAGTGAATGACAGCAACCAGCCCCGTGTCCTTCACCGAGGGACCCACTCCATTTGGCTCTGCTCACCAACCTGCTTGCTTACTCCAAAATAACAATACCCCAGTTCTTCCTCTCCCACTTTCCTTGCGCACACGCATGCAGACATTTTCAAATCCATGAGGTAGAAAAAAGGGAAATTACAGATCTTTATTTGCCAACTTTGCACATCTTCGCCCCCCACCCCCCCTCTATAAAACAACTCTTTTATTCCCAAGAAGGAATGGGGGGTGGGAGCTTGTTATTTTTCTATTTCAGATAAAAGGTTGGCAAAAGAAGAACTCGATTCATGTCATTGTATTTCCTTATTGTCTGCATTAACCTTCCCCATGGTTACTTGTTCTTTGTAATGTTACACTTGTCTTGCTGCAACACATGAATACCCGAGCCAATTTTGTCATGCAAATGAATTCAGTTGGATTGTAAATTGTGTGAAGGAGCATTAGTTTATCAGGAACCCGCCTGCATGCTGCACCCAACTGATTTCTCCTATTCACACCAAGAGTGCAATGTTTTCTAGTTGATCCTGAATGTCCATTCGAAAGCTGCGGATTTTATTATTATTATTATTATTTGTGAGGACTTTTACATTTGCATTTACTTATTTATTCAGTCAGTCACAAAGCTGTATTCCTTTTCTAAAGCCTGATTTATATAATCAAAACCCACGGCTATGCCATCAAAAATGAAATATTACCGCAACCCGTGTTTGTATTTATTGTAAGCCTGAATGGAAGGCTTGTACCCATGCTGGTAGGGAAGAGATATTATAATCTAAGAGCCGTCAGGTAGATATCCTCGTTGGCATTTTACACTCTAAAATGAAAATATTTCTACTGAGGTCGATACCTGTATTTAGAGTGACATTTCTTCAGCCAACCCTGGGGTTATCACCAATCTGGAAAGCCCACTCAGGACAGAGAGACAAATACTGCATCTACAGCACAGCCTCCTTCCCTCCGCCTGCCAATCACCCCAGGAAAGGCCTCGCAAGGAAATTCCAGAGCTTCCCTTAGTTCTCACCCAAATGCCCAAATCTTCATCTAATTGCATGTCTTCTTTCCACCACCTTCCTGCACAGTGGAGGGGAAAACTGCCCACCAGCCTCGCTAAGGTCCTGATCCCAACAGCTTCTGCTCAGTACCTGCTTAGCCCCAGACCAGCGCTGTCCCCAAGACCAGTACAAATGTTCAAACTCCATTTCAACCCCAGGTTTGTCAGAATAGAGCTTGTACAACTTTGCTGTTGAACTGGAGACCAAACCCCCAATCTAATTTCAGTACTGATGACGAAGCTAAAGCTGGGAACGCAGACCAGATATCAACAACCAACTCTTCAGCCTGCTGTGATTTGTAGCAAGACGCAAAATTATCAATAAGTTGGTGGCAAGAGCGGAACAACCTCCAAATCAAGTGCAACAGCCTTATTGCTCTTCTTATCTCCCTGCAGACTAGGCACTATTTCACTGGGAAGCTACAGAAATGAAACCAGAATTCACATTTCCTCACAATTTTCTTCCAGAATTATAGATGGAATCAATACACTGCTAGGCATCCGCTTGATCGTACCTGATTAAACAACAAATACTGGGGGCTACCACGTGCCCTGCCTTCCCTGGCAGCGGCATCCTTCCTCTCCCTTTGTGGGGTCCATACAGACCAGCTCTCCACGTTCACCAGAGCACCCAGATGTGGAGCTGGTGCTCAGAAGGGATGTCATGATGTCTCCAGAGCTATTAGGAGGTCTTCAACGCCAGAGTTCTCCCAAGAGAGACCCCCCCCCCAAAGTGATCTGCCACCCTGTCCTGAACATCCCATGACCACACTATATCCAGGGTCATCTTCTGCTAAGCAGCCATCCCAGCGACCGCTCCTCCTGCCCACCAAGCCATCCTCCTACAACGCTGGAAAGTTCAATACGGGCTTAGCAGTATCATGAGAGCGTTGAGTGGGCTCTGATCCACACGGAGCAGAGAGGAGAGAGAAGCAGCAAGGGCAGCTGCATCCTTTTGGGCACCGTGGTAGCAAATCTAAAATGAATGGGCTGGGGAGACGATCCTGGGTTTTGATCTCGGGGGACTGTCCCATCTAATCGGCCTTGAAATACAATGGAAGATCAGCGGGCAGATCCTTGCCCTGCGTGTGCCATATGGATAGCAGATTAGGAGCCTCTGGGGCCACTAATCCAGCACAATCACTAAAAAGGCACTTGGTGCAGTTATTAAAGCAGGGCTTTGGGACCGGGCTCTGGCAAGGCGAGGTGTCGCCAGCAAATCTTCACAGCTTCACCCTGTCCCCCAGCCTCAGTTTCTCCAACTGCAAAAAAATCCTCCTTCCTCAGAGGGGCACTGGAAACTAATTCCAATTTAGAAAGTAGCCGTGAAAGTTGTAGATAATCAGTGTTACAGGTGTACAGAGTGTATTTTACAAGCTTGCCTAGTGAAAACAACTAAAGGAGAGTGCTTTATCTGCTGCGGACCTGGCTTGAATTTGAATCTAATTCTTCCCCCACCACGTTGAAGATAAACAGATCAAACTGCAGGCAACTGAGGACCAAGAGGGGAAAAACAACAAGAGAACGAGCACTGGGAAGGAGATTTTCTTCCCTTGGCAGAACAACAATCTGGAAAAAATAAACTGAAAGGGCTGGGAAGGGATGCAATGGCACCACGGAAGGAGACACAATGGGGCAGACTCACACCGTCCTGTCCCCTTCTAGATTATTCCAACTGTACCATCTCAGCACAACCCTCCAGGGAAAGCTCTGCCCAGGCTGGGGTTTGCCCAACACAAAAGTGGAGACTGAAACAAAAATTGACATTTTTGCTCCAAACATTTGAGGCGAGGATGACTGACACCCCTGGCCTCCATCAGGGTGCTACTTGGCAGGGAACCGTTGGGGTTTGTACACCAAATAGAGGTTGGAGCTCATCCCACCCCTCCTGGGGGTGGCGAGGACCACGCTGCCTTTTGGAGCAGCCTGCCCACGGGGAGATGCACACGGGGGCACGATCGATGGGAAGGCAGCGCTGGTCACTCCACAGCGAGCTCTCCCTATATTTATCGTCGGTCTTTGGAGTAAATAGGTCTTAAGCTGGTGGCATGTCATTATAACTTTTTCAAAATAATGATGCTGCCTTTAGTTTTTTGCTATAATTTATGCCCAATGCACCAGCGCCAGTCACTCAATACTGTAGAGTCTGCAGAGGTGGAGATAGCCCTTAATGAGAAGAGGTTTTGCCTTTATCTCCTTTATACTTCAACCATTATCTTCCTCCAGTCTATAACCATGCGGTTACCACTGACAATAATGCTCAGAGGCAACAAATGCTGATGAGTTTTCTATGCAGTCTTCACAATAAGTCTATCAAAACAACCTCGAAAAATTATGAACCCTAGTGACAGACAAATAGAACCAGCCTCAGCACGAATTTACAGCCCAAATGCAACGTTCCTTTTAATTCTTCAGGCTTTTCTTATCTCTGCTGTTCCTCTTCTGGCTAGGAGATAACAGTAATTCTTCTGTATGCTATTTTTTTTTTTTTTTCCAACTGAGTAAGATGTTCCTCGTGTCTTTCTGCTTGCTAAAGATAAAGGGTTAAAGACCAACTTGTGTTGGTCGCTTTGTGTTGGGGGAAAAAAAAAAAAGTAATCAGTATTCAAGAGATTGTTATCAGAGGTAAAGCGCAGAGAACAGTAATTTTGCTTGCTTCAGTCAGGGGGGTTTTTTTAGGGTTGGTTTTTTTTTTTTTTTGGTGGTTTTTTTTTTTTTTTTTATGAATGCACATAATGCCTGGAGTGTTGGGGCCAGATAAAAGAATTAGTGGCAGCGCAGGGGGACGGAAGCACAAAGTACACCGGAGAATTAGACTGTCTATCTTTGTCTCTCCCAGCTCATCCAGGCAGCCGGGGCTCGCAGCTCGTAAACAATTTAATCTTTTTGCTACAGTTAAAATACAAAGACAGCAAACCTCCTCCCTTCCCAGTTGGGGAGGGGGTACGGTACGGTGGGGCGGGGGGAGAAAGGAGAGAAAAGGAGGTGGCAATTGTAGAAGGGAGAAATCAAAAAAGGGCTGACACAAAGTTTTCTGTCTCAGTTTAACCTCTCGCCTTCCACCATCAGCATAATTTTCCAGCCAGAAATTCAGGAGGATGTTTTATCTCACCAGCCAGCCCCACCTCCCCTACGTTCTTCCCCATCCTCTCTCCTCTCCGCCTCCCCCATCCCCAGCTCAGAAGCTTCCCATTGTCAGTGGCTGAGAATCCCTCTGGCTGACAGGTTAAAAAGCTAAACAGATTAACCCATGTAGGGAGGGAGGGGGGAAATAAAATAAGATGTGAGGCTGCTTCTCCCCCTCCCTGCAGGAACATGGGTTCAGGCTCAGCAACAAAAGTAGAACATGGTTGTACCTCGCTCCTCACCATGCAGGTGACTCAGGAGGTCCATGGCTCAGGATGCCAGGGAAATTCATGTACAGCAGGAAGGAAGACAGCACCAGAGCCCAGCCACTCGCCCATGCTGCGTGTGATGGAGCTGGTGAGGTATTTCCCCTGTGAGAGGAAGGTGGTGGAGACTCTCCAGCATGGTGGGAAGAAGCTTCGACCTGGTCTGAGTCACCACCACTTAGTGGGCATTTTCTGCAGCATCCCATGCGTGGGGGTTCCCTGCTGTATCCCACGTGCCCCAAGGGAAGGAAATGAACTTAAGGATGTTCTTGACACTGGTGCCAGAGGGAGACAGAGGGAAACACCTTTGGAGCTTCCCTAAATCAAGGCTTAAGCTCTGGAGACCGAAACAAGACAGACAAAGCAGCCACAGACTGCAGTGGTAACTCTTGCTCTGCAACTACGGCACTGAGCACAACTAAATGAGCAAATCCAGGAGAACACAGGCCCAGAGGAAGAGGGAAGTAGCAGCCAGGCATCTTCAGTATCAGATTCCCCTTCAGATCATTTGCACAGCACCTCTACTCCTCCCTTCCAAACAAAAGCTCTCTCTGGGGACTCAATAGTCACTCATCTCCATCACCAAAGTGGTCGTGTCTTTGGGGTAAATCCAAGAGGAGAGAAAACTAATAACTGTCTGGGATTAACAAATTAACTACACAATCCTGGGTTGGACTATGCAGTCCTTCCTCCCACGTGCCAATCCGTGGGTGTAAAGACTCCAGTCTTGCCTATGGGTCCTTAACCAGTCTGCACGTCACCCATCAGCATCGCTCATACACGAGTGACATTTACAGAATAATAACCCAAAAGTTTTAAAAAAAATAAAATAGCCCAGGAAAACACAACTGTCTTATGGTGCCAGTGCTGAAAACAGCATGGGGAAGGAAGCTGGCTCTTTCTGACCAGCCAAATGACATCTTCTCTGCAGGCTCTAACATCCACCACCATCACGCACCAGCCCCTTCCCCACCTATTGCATCTGCACCCTCTGAGATTGCAGCAGACACAAACTACTTCTGGTACCAAACTACTTTAAGTGTTTTGTTTGGCTAAAGACAGATCACGTACACAAACAGAAAATTGAAATAAAATAGTAGAAACATATGACTCTGTAAGGAAGAATCATTATTTCCAGCTTTAGAGCAAGCTGCTGAAAGCTACTCTCTTGTATTTCCTACTGGAACCTTCTGGAAAGCTGAGGAGGGACTCTTGATCAGGGAGTGTAGCAACAGACGTGGGGTAATGGCTTTAAACCGTAGGAGAGGAGATCTAGGTTAGATATTAGGAAGAAATTTTTCCCTGGGGGTGGTGAGAGCCTGGCCCAGGTTGCCCAGAGAAGCCATGGCTGCCCCATCCCTGGAGGGGTCCAAGGCCAGGTTGGAGGGGGCTTGGAGCAACCTGGACTGGTGGGAGGTGTCCCTGCCCAGGGCAGGGGGCTGGAAGTAGACAAGCTTTAAGGCCCCTTCCAACCCAAACCATTCTATGACTCTTTATGAAGCCAGAGGTGCACAGAAAGGCTTCGGGGTGAAAGGAGAGCCAAGCAGATGTTCACACACACGGTGGGTCTGTGCTCGCCACTTCCACGAACGCTAATTCAGCCACTTTTTCTCTTGCACATGGTTAAGCAGAAAGGGGACATAGTTAACCAATGTCAATATTTTTTAGATTAGGGGACAAGGAGATCCCGTTTAGGAGTCAAAGGCTGCTCTCACCCAAGGTTTTGTTTTAGAAAGGAGTGCAGAAGTTAATGAACCCAGCATAACCTTTAATTTTCAGTGTCCCCTCACTGTCTATTCACTCAGCATTCATGGCAGTGGCATTGCTCCTAATGAATGACTTGGTATTCATGTAGCTCTCTCAGTATTACTTATGTGTCTGATCTCTCCTAATGGAAAAGCTGATTGTCACCGAGAAGTTATGAGAAAATATTAAAAAGATCTGATCCACAGTGAAAGTTTCTTCTCTCTAAATGAAACTGCCAGATGACGAATGCAAATAAATTTGGGGAGCTTATTGGTGCTGAAGTTTAGTGTCTTTGTAATTTATATCTTTACTGGGGAGCATCTGATCTCCAACCTAAATGGAACCAAAATCATTACAAAAAGAGGAATCACCCTAATTTCTGTATCCTTCCCCCAGCAATCACAGCCTCTCCAAGCCTCATGTTTGCATCACAGCTAATTTGTCTTGTATCCACACTGAGGTAAAGATTCCTCACTGAGCCAACAGAATTTGTTCTTATTTTTAAATTCTCTATGCTGTGTTAGATGTTTACAGAGAAGCTGTGGTGAGCACCCATCTCCTCCTCTCCCCTCCTGGGGACATCTCTTGGGTCCATCATGGCTTGGGCTCCCTGGCACTGGCAGGAGCTGCTGCCCAAGGCAGGCAGTGCCGGGTCCTTGCTGCAGGTGGTGGGAATTCCATACCCACATCCAGCAGATCAAATGCTTCCAGTTTGTCACCCCTTTGAGTATCCACCTCACTCAGCACCCAAGTCCCTCAGGTCAGAGAATCTCACAGTCCACTTTATATCTGCCACGCATTTCTGCTCTCCCACGGTAGTTTAAAAGGCACCTGCATCTCCTGACCGTCCTGAAGGAGGACACAATTAAAATAATTATTAAAAAAAGCAAGACACGTGTGCTTCTGCTTCCTGCTTCCTTTAAAGCAGTCATAGAGGAGGCCTCCTCTATTCCCTTTTTGCCTGCACACGCCTGGTACACCCCACACAAACCTGCCAAGCAGCGAGGCGCCTGGCACGGGGACTAATTTTCACCGCTAACAGTTGTATACACCAGGAAAAGCAAAATAATTCACAATTTCCATCTAGAGAAGACCTGGGCAAACCAAGCCATATAAACCCTCTGAAATCTTTCCTTCCAATTTGTATATTTGAGCAGGCTTTTGGTACTAAGCCCGAGCTGATTGGGAAGATGAGTTCCGAGGCATCGCAGCAGAATACCAACAGGAGCTGCTATTCAGCCCCGCTCCCTCCTTCCGTCTCCCTTTGTGAAATTCCCCTAGAGGTAGCAAGTATCTCCGCTGCTCACAAGCACTTTACAGCAGCCTTTCTTCAGGATAATAACGCTAATGAAAAATGCATGCCAATGATTAGTTCTAGCAAAACAAATTTCCTTCCCAGAAAAGCTGGGAGTTAAGGCCACGCTCCCAGCCCGAGTCCCAGCACAGCCCACGCTGCGCTCCCCGCCCCGGCGGCTCTCCTCTCACAAAGACACCCCCAGGCAGGAGGGGACTTGCCTGTTGTTCATTAGAAGGGGTGAAAACCCACAGTGTTTGGGTTCTTTAGCACAGCCAAACTTCTTGCAAGAAGCAATAGTTTAACACCTTGCGAGAATGATGAATTTTGCCACGGTCTTCCCAGGCAAATTACTCATCTGCTCAGCACGTGGAGCCCTCATACGACACCAGGCACACGAGACTGGTACAAAGCTCGTCTGCTTTTAGTTCTTCAAAACATGCTCCTCCCTGCTCTGGCTGTTGTCACGGGATGTCCTCAGCGGCTAGAGGCTCAGCTCGTTCTTCACTCCGCAGTGGTCCTGCCCTGGACCAAAGTTCTCAGAAGCCATGGCAGTGCGGGCAGCACACGCCACGTCCCTCTGGCTCACTTCCCTCTTGGACTTCCTCATCTTTTTTAAACAGATTTCTCTACTCCCCACTAATATGTTTTCTGATTCACAGCAACACCATGCTGGTACCAGAAATCTGCCCCTGCTCCTCTCCCGCGGACGGGTCCACATAACCCACAGGCAACGCTCCACGGCCACAGCAGCCCACACCCAGGAGGTACTTAGAAATGCTTTTACGCATCTGAGAATGCCTAGAGAGGCTTTGCTCACCAAATTTTCACAAACAAGTTTAATTTAATCCTACAAATCCACTCTTAGTTAATTATTTACCCAGATTCCATCAGAACCAAAGCTACGGCTTCCAGTTTAATTCAAGACCTCCAGGTGGGCATGGGTAGTAATTGGGGGGGTGGGGGTGTGTGTGAAGGGGGATTGCTTGGCAAATGCCAGGCAATTGTTTTTCTTCATGCACTTGCAGACTGCTTGGCAGTGACTGCTATGGTTCAGCCCTCTTGGCTGGAAAGCCTTCCAGATGTTGCTGTGTTTCCAAAACCTGAAGCCTTCCCAGACCCTGAGCTTCCAGACAGCCCCACCGCTGCCCCACCACCTCCAGCACCATGGTGCCTGGCTGATGTGGGCAGCAGAGCCAGCCCCATGGGTGTGGGTCAGCCCTTTGCTTGTGGCAATGGTGGCTGCCCCCTCCCTTGTCCAACTGATGGGACCTTCTCTCCTACAGCATCGGCCACCACCACCCTCAGCCGGGATGTTCAAACACTGCCTGCCTGAACCCAAACCAAGGTGAGGCAGCTGAGGAAGAGGAGAGCCCAGCAGCTCTGTCTGGCACCTCGGGACACAGGCACGTGTGAAATGTGGCCAAGCGGCTCTCAGCAGCCCTGGCCAGCCAGCCAGCCGCCGGCGGGTGCGTGGCTAGTGTCAGCCCAGCCGGGCCAGCCCGCAGAGCTTTGTTCTGGGGCTGCCAGATGGGGTGGGACGGGGGTCAGCCCTGGCAGCAGGACACAGGGCTGCTTTACTCACTCCAGCGTGAAAAATGTCACCCTCCTCAGGGTTAGCTCTTTTTTTTTTCGTCCTTCTTCCCTTTCCCCCCCTTCCCCACAGCTGTTAATGAGACAGTTTGCCAGAGCCAGACAAACACAGACAGGCACCGCTCGGCGGCTGCCCCTGGGGGGGGGAGGGGGGGGCACAGGCACTGGGAGCGGGCAAACAGGGCAACGTGGCACTTTTGGTGTAAACATGTGGCATGTTGGCGTGCCAAAAGCTTGGTTGGTGGCCTCTATTTGTTTTTCAAAGAGCTTGTCAGGTTCATTTACACACGTCACCGCCTGCGTGTGCTTGAAGAGAGAGAGGGGAAACACATTCTTTGTCTGCCTGGTCGCCCGCAAGCCCTGCAGCTGCATCGCCCGGGGACCAAAGGGCCGACCGAGCTGCAAAACGCATCCTCCTGGCTCACCCCGGGGCTCCAGCTCCAGGAGCAAAGGCCAGCAGAAAAGGTTAGAGAGATCCTCCAACCACCAGCCTCTGCCAAGCCTGAGAAACACCACCTCAGCTTTTAAGCAACGTAAATGTCAAGTCCTACTCGGTCATACATCCTTGTCCTGCTTTTCCTAAAAATCAAGCTTTTGTTCTAGGATCAAGGGAAGTCAGACGTAGCTCCCGGGCCCAGTCCTGCCCAAAGAGGTCGCTCAATGCTTTGTGCCTGTCCAAACACCTGTAATTTGAGCAGGAGCAAGGTTCCTCCTCGATTCCTATAGAAAAAAAAATAATTCAGATCCTCCATAGCGGGAAGAAAACAAAAATTAGAAAGTTTTGATTCTCTTCCAAGATGCTCCCCGAGTTCTGCAAAGAAACCGGTACTGGAATTGCGATCACCTGTCAAAATTGCTACCAGGAGATATGTGGCTTTTAACCAGCTCTGAAATGCTACTTGAGTGAAGTGGAACAGAATTGAACCAAAAGGGTTTTACCTCCCCAATGTTAAGTGCATATTGAAGATTTAAGTAGCAATTAAGGTTGCTGTAGAAGATAGCAAAACAGCATGTTTATTTTCCAAAGATAAGAAAAAAAGAAAGAAAGAGGAAAAAGGGAAAAAAACCCAGCAATTAGGAGAATAGACTGGGGGGAAAATATTAAATGGATGTTTCTGCACAAAAAAAACCCAGGCTGACAACATTTCTGCTTTGTAAGGGGGAAATTACTGTAACGCGCTGTTTACATAGCAGAAATCAGGGGAAATTATGCTGTCACACTGACATCTGTAGGAGAAGGACAATTTTAAAATTACACTGTTCAACACCTTTAATGATTTGTAACACAAGAGGTGTGGCTACTCCTATTAAATGTGTTGCCAAATCAATAAAAGGCATAATTGGAGTTGTTAGAGCAAATTATAGCACCACCGTTATGTTGCAATACAATGTTCCCTTGTAAACTGCTATTACGGGTAAAGCTGTATTTCTCTCTTATTTGGCTGTTTTGTAATGAGTTGGCATTTTGCTCCATAATAGTTCCACTTTCTTTTATGGAGCTTTCACTTTTACTTTCCTCTTTTGTGCAGCCTATAATTTCCCTTCCCTTCCCTACCTCTCTGCCTGTTGACAACTGGTCTATACACCTTTGAAAACAGCCCTGAGGTTATAAACTATATTATTTTACATTATTTGTAATCTTTTTCAATTGGAAGTCAAGGGGGGAGGCACAACATTCGCACATTTAGAATCAGAGATGTCTTTAGGCTGGGCCTTCACCTTCCCCGGAGGAAAGGGAGCTGCAGCGGGGCAGGAGAGACGGGAAGACGCTGCATAAACTCTTCCAGGGTCTTGCTACTGGCATTTCAAATGAAGGATTGGGGCTTATCTGGCTGGAGCACAAGGAGTGGCTGTGAAAGCGCTGGCAAGGCTGCGTATTAGCTGTAAATCACAAAATGTGCCCCGCGTGCTAAAGCTGCCAAGGTCTCGGTTACTGCCTCGATTGACGGCGCCCGCAAAGGGGAGCGCTGCTCTGCTCCTAATAATGAGGGGCTATTTGTCCCCTCTCATAACAAGTAAGGCTCATGAACATCAGCTCCTGTGCATTCTCATCCCCCATCCCATGGCTTTGCGGGGATACAGAGCTAAGCTGGTGGGATACACCTTGATTTCTAGGTGCCTCCGTGGGATGCTGGGCTCCCTCGCGCCTCTTCAGCTCAAGGGAAGGTATGAGGTGTGTGATTATCCAACAGGAGTATCTCCTCAGTTCACAATTAAAAATGAAAAAAAGAAAAAAAAGAGAGAAGAGAAAGGAGAAAGGATCCTGCTACGGGCTTAACCCAATTCAGCACAAGCCTTACCCCATTTAATGTAAAACCCTAAGGATGGCTGTACTTTGAGTAGCTACAGCCAACGACCTCATTGGAAGGTACTGCCCAGAGGAGCGGAGCAGAGCCCGCTGCAGGGGGAGCTGAGCCAGCTGGATTTTCCTCTCCTTGTTGAGAAAAAGGTAATAGGCAATATTCAGCCTCCTTTGCTAGAATAAGTCACCTGTGTCTTCTTTTGCCACTAAAACTTCATCAGGACATGTTTGGGTCATGGGACAGAGCCAGCAAAGGGCCTGGGAGATGATTTTTAAAGGGAAGTCATTTAATAAGAACAGTTTCAAGATAAATGTGTGCAAGGACTGGGCTATAACACTGTGTTTTCCCCGGTATCCTGCGGGAGCAATCTCCTAACCCCTGAACCTGGCATGTCGGCAGCATCAGGGCCCGTTCTTGGCACCGCAGTTGTCCCCTCGCCAGCATCCATCCACCCAGCGGGGCTCTGCCAACTGCCAGGAGCCCGCTTTCAGGGCAGGCACACGGTGACAGACACTGGCACACGCAGCCACTACGGCTAAACTTGTGCCCAAAGTTATTTTTAGAAACTCGAAGCGCAGTCACGGAAGAAGCTGCAGTTAAATGCAGATGAGCAGCAGAAGGGGAGGGGGCTGGCGAGCTGCGCCGATACGAGATTATTGGCTATTTGGAAACAAAACAGGGAAAAATAATTGCATTGCTATTAAGTAGCAGGGAGATGTTTGGGAATTAAGCACTCTCACTGTGCTGGCAACTGCGGGAAAGAAGGGCTGGGGTTTGTCCTTTGATTGGTGTCAGAGGAGAGCTTCAGCACCAGCACTCACCTCAGTGCCTCGCGCATGGAACCCCCCATGCAAAGTCTGAGCAGGTGCCTAAACCCACAGGTATCAAGTTTTTATCTTAGCAAAATAAAGATTTATTTCACCTCATTATATTAATTGATATCCAGGATCTGTACTTAAACTGTTCCTTGGCTTTGATACAAAGTTTTCTTTGAGCCCTGTACCGGCTCACACTCACATCCTGTCTGCTCTCAGCCAGGAGTTCTTCCTCACACCAAACAGGGAAGCGGAGGCAAAGGGGGAGCTCAGGAGCACATTTCCTCACGTGTTCTTGGGTGAAGACAGAGGAGGAAATACTTGGGTTCCCCCTCACAGCCTGTCTGTGCAGCCCCAAGCCCCACATCCTCACCCACCTCCCTGCGAGCAGGGCTGGGCAAGGCGGGCAGCAGGAGCTGCAGTAGAGGTTGGGACCCACACACAAAAGCACTTTGCTGAGCTCTGCATGAATGCGTCCCCTGTGCTTTCCTGCTGATTTGGGAGGGATTTGTTGTTCCCTGTTTGGATGCCATGGCGCTCTGTTGCACTGGATGGCACCGACTGGCGAGGTCAGACCCTCAGAGAAGTTGTGTGAGCACAGTATGGGCAGTGCAACCCCAGGCAGGAACGCAGGCAAGCCAAGGAGGAGGTGGCAGGAGAGCTTGCAAATATCTTGGGATATAACCCATATGTACTCTCTTCCTGACAGCAAAGGGGGGGAAAAAACCCACAAAACCCAAACCATTGCAGCTTGTCCCAGAAAACTCAAGTCTCAATTCCCCCAAGGACACATAGAAGCTGAATGGCAGGGTGGCATCGGAAGGACGGGATATTCCCCCTGTCCTGGTGTTGTAGGTAGGAGGCCAACACACACAGACGTGCATTTTCCTCCAGTGCAAAGCCCCCCAAAGCCAGGGAGGGGAATACAAAGGGGGTAGCAGGGAAGAGGAGCAGATCCCTGTTCACGTATTCCCTGCCAGAGGAGGGACAAACACAAACCACCGCTTGGAGAAGCGGCAAATGGAAACAGACTTTTTTCTTTTCCTACCCAGCAGCTGGGGTTTTGTTCCGAGTTAGAGCCCTCCTCCGAGATCCAGAAAGGTGGGAGGGAGAGAGCCAAAAAAGTGAGGCTCCCATTTCATCTCGACACGAGTGTGGGTTTCTCTGGGCTTACCAGGCATAAGAATGCACCGCTCGTAGCCCAAACGTAAAGCAGTTAATAAACAGGCTGTTAATGTGTCAGAGACAGCAGCAGACAAGGCACACTCTCTTAGGCTCCCCCCACCTCCTCATAATCCTAATTGCATCAAATCTAATCATTTTTATGGGATAAAAAGATTTCCACAGATGACAAAGGGTTACATTCGCAGCCCTGTTGATCCATCTAGTAAAATTAGATAAGAAATAGATTTCTAGGCAATGCATTAAAGACGATTGGGGGAGGCAAGAAGAGAAAGGGGAGATCATTTACCGCAATTCTGTGTCTCACTCTTTGGTTCAAGAAAGAAAATGTAAATGTGATGGTCGTTTGGCCACAGGCAGCTGCTTCTATCAGGCACTGCAAACTGCAGCAGGACAAAGGGGTAACTCTGGTAAAAGGAAAGGTTAATAGCAAAGCAGGGGAAGGGGGGGACGCTCATCGGCATGTACGGCACGTCGCAGCCTCGACACTCGGTGATGGGTTCGAACTGGGAACTGACATGAGATATAGAAGTGCTCACTGAAAATAATTCAGAGTGACGGCCGCATTGGCCTGAAAATGGAGAAGGGCTGAATCACCAAGCACTTGGCGAATATGCAGGAGCAGGGTTGCCAACTGCTCCTGATTATTTTCAGTAATAGCCTGGATTTTACTGACCACTCCTCCCCTCACCTGCCTGCCCTCAGAAGTTGCAGATTCAGTGCACCGGTGGAGGAAACGTTGCTGTTTACTTGTATTTTAACCAGAAAGATGCACAAATCTCTGCCACATCTGGGGCTGCACCACTGAGTAATAGAATAGAGAACGTGAAATAAAGGGGAAAAAAAAAAGAAGTAAACCTCCACTCAGTCTCCATCTCTAATGTTCATTTTACCAACAAATACACTTACAGAGTCCAATTGCACTACTCATGCCACAAATGCAATCGATGAAAGAATCAAGGCCTAGTATATTGCCTATATGGACAGTCAGGCAGCTATTCATACGCTGACATACAGACACACTGGAGGACGCTGTGGATGCACTGTACCATACATACATGGATATTATGCCAGGAAAATATTTTTCTAGAGCCTTCAAGACATAACAGTTTATAAAGACACACACACTGCCATTCAGATGTCCTGCATCTTAGGGTGCTGTGAAAGACAACAACTGCCCCACAGCTGAGTCCGCTCTGCAACCAAATGCAAATGCTGAACAGTTCTGAAAAGCTCTGGATCCCATCAATTAGAATTTCAAATTATGCTCTTCCAGGTCTACACACAGATACCTTTGGTCAGGGGCACGTCTCACCCTCCCTTCCTCAGAAGGGCAGAGAGCAACCCGTCTCAGGTGGGACACAGGGGTCCTTCTGGGAGGGCAGCACGCGTGGTGGCAGGTCACAGCCGCGTCCCTGCCCGGCTCAATAGCTCAGCGTGCCCTGACCACCTCCCCACATAACTTATCCCCAGAGAACAAGAGGGTCCCTGGATCATAGCAGGCTTCTTTCAGGTACGAACAAATGACAAAGTCTCACTGGGTGCCTTGTGGGTTTTGTTTTATTTTTTTTTCAAATCTGGCGTGAATGCATTTGGAACAGCAAAAAAGGAGGTTAAAAATATGCTAAATAAAAATAGACCCTCCATCCGCCGTTCGTCTGGATGGCTGGCACCCACCCGAAAACATGAGTTATTGGAAGATTCAAAAGCTCTAAAAAAAATCAGTACACAAAGGAAAAAGACAAAACTAGAGAGAATCTCCTGCAATGCACATCTTGGTATGACCAGCAGCACCGTTCCCCCTCCAGCACCATTCCCCCTCCAGCACCATTCCCCCTCCAGCACCATTCCCCCTCCAGCGTGACCCTCTCCTCTAGGTCCGAGTGGATCTTTCCTGGCGTGGTGAGCTGTACACGGCAGAGCTAGGGCAGCTTCTGGCCCATCACCTGAGCATACCACCATACAGTGCTTCTGCAGAGCAGCAACCTGTCGTGTGGTGATGCCAAAGAGAGATCCTCCCAACGCTGAAGATTATTTGGAAAAGGAAAAGCGACACTACCCTATGAGCAAGACTGTGAAGAGACCAGTCTCCTCTCTAGGAAGGTGCAGAGCCCCATTTCATTCCTTGAGATCCCAGAACTGAGCCTTCCTCTCAGGCAGGGTGAACACCTCGAAGGTACCCAAGGATCAGCTCCCACCAAAGCCTGCCCAGATAAAGCCCACCACCCTCACTAGCCACGCTGAGCACGTACAAAACTCCCCTCACGAAGTAGCAAGCACTTAAAGCAGTGGTGTGAGCGGCTTGCAGCACCACTGCTGGCTTATTTTCACTGTTCAAGAAGTTATTAACCAAAAACCCTGCAGAGGTGCCTTACGGAATGTGGAGTTACTGATATTACAAACCAAAAGTGGTGAGGAAAGAACTTCTGGACAAACTTCAGGTTGTCACTGCAAGGCTGAAAAGCACAGCCAGAAGTTCAAAGAGAAGAAGGTGCTTGTGGCTGAAGTGCGGGACACAGGATCCCTTCCCCAGCCTCTTTAGGCAGGTCTGGGCTCTCTGCCTAAGGAGTACCCACAGGAAAATGGGGAAAACTCACAGAAACCAGAAGTCTCTATCAACTGACAGCATTTCACAGCTCTCGAAACAGAGCCAACTTGCAGATCCATAGCATGAAGCAGATCTGGAACTCGGGGCTCTGCTGGGGACACGGTGAAGGCCCTGGGAAATCAGTCCCAGCGATGGTACCCAGAGTGGTTTCAGCCTGTGGTTGAACATCTTTTGCTCAGCACAGACATCCCCACTTTTCAAAAACACATTTTCCCCCAGCAGAACCTACTGCAGGATTTCTGGAAAACAAGGCTTATGAGGATCGATTGAGGGAGTTGGGATTGTTTAGTCTGAGGAAGAGGAGGCTGAGGGGAGACCTCATCACTCTCTACAACTGCTTGAAAGGGCACTGTAGAGATATTGGTGCTGGTCTCTTCTCACGNTGATTCGGGGTGCAGATAATGCAGTACCTGCCGTGCTCAGCTTTTCTTCCCCTCCTTTGTTGTTTTGAAACTGCTGTTGTGAGGGCTCCTCTGAAATTATGTAAAGCCCTGCTGGTTACACGAGGGCAACCTGTATTTATAACAGCAGTGTTGAAACACATACTAATTCTGCCTAAACCTATGCAAGCTTATCATGCCTGCATTTCCAATCCGGTTTTATGAGGCCAGAACTGCCAGACCAATGCTCCTCCAGTGGCAGAGGTGGCCATCGTCCACTTTGGGGCAGCCAGGCTGTGAGCAACCCAGAGCTGCACCACAAACCAGCTCCTCACCAGAGCTGTCCCAAGAGGGTTCCCCATTCCAGGAGCTTTGGTTTGACTTCCCTGAACTCATCCTGTACCACAGATGCCAACCCAAGTCAAAAAGGATCTGCTCTCTGTGGCCACATGCTATTCCAGCTGATTTTTTCCTTACTGACACCAACTTGTGAGTCATTACAGCTGCAGGAATGATCCCTTTTTGTTCTCATCCAAAGCATCTTATTATTAAGTTTCAAAGCAATTAGTATGCCCTGTAACTGGTTTAATGATTAGTGGAGATGAGGAAAGGCAGCATAGACACCAAACAGCAAGCACCTACAGCCAACGCATCAGGCAGCACATCACTGTTATTTCTCTATGGAAGAGTGTTTTATAGCCAAACCCCTTAAAGATCTGCTCCAACATTTGCCTGGAGTTTTACACCAATACCTATGCAACACCTAGAGCTGGGGCTAAAGCTGGTTAACACATAGCCCTCTCCCATCACAAGAATCAGAGTAGATACCGGGACACGTGGGGTCTCCAGTTGAGTTGCTGTACAAGCCCTGGAGGACACTGCTGTTGTCCTGCCTCAGTTTTCCTTCTCTGCACTGAGAAGATAGGCTCCTGCTTGGATCCTGGCACTGCTGTGCTGCTGACCCCACTAAGGCTTGGAGGCAGCATGAATCTTTGTTTGAAGAACCAAAGAGAATTTGGACCCCAGCTCAGGATAGGTTTTGGCACAGATGGACAGAGAACAAACAGATTTCATGGCACATGGGATCACTGGAAGGAAACAATAGCTGGTGGCAAAGAAAATGAGCAAAACAAAACAAAAGACCCATTTCTGCTCTTGCACAAAATTTCCAAAGATTTGGGGAACAAAACCAAGCTTTAACGTTTCAGTTGCTCTTCCCGGTGGATGCAGTTACTGAAGCAGAGTAAGGAAAGGTCACTCGGCTACAGTCTTGCTTCCAGTCCATTTCAGGGTTTTAGCACTGACATTAGCCCATAAATAGTGAAGGCATCATTTTGTGAGATAAATTTTAAACTGCTCTGTTTATATTAGACTTAGTAAAACATGTAAGGTCTTCCTGCAGTAAGCTCCTGCAGCGCTATGAAATGGCAGTCACCTGAAGAAAATTAAAGGAGGGACTACTGGTAATTTGAAAAGGTGGCTTTGTATTTATTTTACCTTTATTTCCTACACCACATGTTATTTTCCAGTCAGGCACAATTATCCAGACACGTTTCTTAGTCATTAAATAACCTGGTCAGCACAGACAACTCTAAAATGCTCAGAAGTTCTCCCAGGGCACACAAAGCTGAAGGTGCTGGGCTTCCACATTCCTGGATTTCTCTGCTCACATATCTGGCTGCAGAACAGGCTTATCAGTTCGCTAATAACCATCTGCTTACACCTCAGTTCTCCATCCCATTCAGCCTGCACTTCCACAAGATGAAATTAAAAATATTGACAGAAACAATTTCTGCCAGGCAAGAGAAGTTCAAGCTGTTACCAATTTTTTTTGTGCATTTCTGATGAAGTTTCTCTGTGCCTCCTGTATTACCTGCCAACTATTATTTCTATTTATTTTACATTTCTGAAATATAAAATATTAACATAAAAAAAAAAAATATACAACACAGAATGTAATTTCTCCTGCTAAATACAGGAGAAAGTGAGGTGGGGAACATACTGAGCTGCAGTGATTGGAGCAACAGCCCTTCCCGGGCAGCACCGTCAAAGGAATGGTTCCAGCTGGACACCAGTCAAGAAGGGTCTTGGGATGTAGCTGGGAGACCCGAGGAAGCCACGCACTATGTCTAAGCTATACGTGCAGGTAAGATAGCAAACAAGAGCTGACAGCTCCTCGTGGCCCATCTACTTTTGAACCAAAACCTTGTTTTGGAGGCTGCAGGCCCTCAGGAAAGGGTCCAGAGTAAATCCATATATATAAATTAAACTCATCTTGATGACACAGGGAAAAGCTGATGCAGTAGATGCAACCAGCAAGAATGTCTTCCTTTTGGGTCCTCACAGGAGGTTTTATTGTTGGGAGCACGGTGCAGCTGGGGTGCCAAGCTGTAAAGTAACGTATTCTCTACTGAAAAGGCTTTTTACACTTGCTAGAATTTGGCCCTGCAGTCTGAGCTCTAATAACCCAATGACCAAGCAAGCATTTATTACGGTTAAGCTGTGACACCAGGCTGCAGTTACAGGCTATGTGGAACCTACACAACCCTAATGTGAACATATGGATGGGGGAAAGCGACTGCAATGAACCCGGTACCCAGCTGTTAAATATCAGTATTTTGCCTTTGTCCCGGGATACAAAACAGGCCTTAATCCCCAGTACAGCCCATGGAAGAGGTTTCCAGCACTTCAGTTCTAACCCCTGCACTTCTGCTCGGCTTCATGCCTGCGTAACCGCGAGCTCCACGTGAGCCTTCCTCAGAGGGAGCGTTACCCTGCGCCGATGGCATTCGCCACCGGGCAGCAAAGTGCATCTGCTGGAGATGCTCTCTGAAGGTCAGGGATGAGGAAGCTCAGATATGATTTATGGAAGCAAAGAGTTCATTTGAAATGAAGAAATACTCAAAGTCCTTTGCTTCAAATGGCCTGCCTAGCAAGGACACCAGCCACACGCTGTAAAGGGAGGAACGAACAAACTCCCAGACTGAAGTCTCCGTTCCCCGTGTTCTCCACCCCTGGACATGGGCCTAAGGCCAAATTCTGGCTTGCAGGAGGGAGCAGCTTCCTCACGTTCAGACTAAGCTGTTACTGTAAATCCACCTCTCAGGCAGCACTTCATCATCATCAAGGCAGGAAAACCTCAGCACCTCCACTTGCCTCAGTTGCCAAGACTTGCATTGTGCTGCCCAACTTCCAAGAGGCCCTTTTCACTTCCCAGATGCAGGGGGTGGTCTGGGTGTCTCCATCCCCATCCTCCCCCCCCCAGCCATAGATGTTTCTCCCCATAGCATCCAGGGGTATTCCTCACCAGGGTAAGGCGTCCCCCTTGTTTGCTCTGGGAGTGCAGAATGAGTTCATTTTCATCCTGGATAGGATTCACCACACTCAGCTCTTAAAACACCAAAAAATACAAACTGACCAAGAAGAGATCCCCAACCAAACCAAAACACACTTCTGTGACTAATTTGATGGAAAATGTATTTCTGCTCCTGTGCTGAGAAAGAGAAAACGAAAAGAACAGTAAGAAACACAGCCTCCCATAGGAGCAGGACAAGTATCTTGTCTGGTGACCTCCATAAAATAATTAATGTGTCTTTGGGATCTAAGGATCTAAACTGGAGTCAATGACTTCAGTCACCTTGACCCAAAACTTTCCTAAAATCTGCCAGTTCGTATTTTTCTGCTTCCACCTCCTCAGAACCAGATGCCCACTTAAACAAAAAAAACCACAAAAACTACTGAAACACAAAAACCAACAAAAAAAGCACACAGAAATCCTTCATGTTCCCATCCAATAAAATCAGGCTGAACTTCAAGCATTTGGGGAGTCCTCTGACTGCCAGTCGATCAGCTAAAGCTGAGCCCAAGGTAGAGCTGTCTCCTGAGCTGTAGCTGTGCTGAGTGGAACTAAAAAGCAGCAGGAGCAACTTCTCTGGCTGCTGTCATCACCTTCATGTCAGTGTAACCAGTGAAGTGGCCTCCCAAGAGCTGGCTTCCTCCCCCAGGGGTGCACTGGCCCCAGATGCCACGTGGGACCCATGTTCCTGCAGCCCGAACAGTGAAGGGTGAGGCAGGACAAGCTCGGGTCCACAAGTGCAGCATAAGCGAGTCCTACTCCTTTTGGCTGGTTTGGAGCATTAATATAAGGGAAAAAAAACCCCAAAGCTGCAGTAGTTGCACTCAGTGGGACGTATTTTACTCAATTCTAATGTAGCAAGAGCCTCACTGATCCACTGGAAACACACACACACGAACACTCCCTCCACACATTCTTCATTCGAATGTACATTGCCTGCACAAGAGATACTTTAAAACCAAATATTGACAACACCAGGATTATTTTTAGTAGTTGAAATTTAAAAAACCCCCAAACTTCTATCGTATGCAACTACCTCTGCCTGACAAGCTGGAGGTGAAGCTGCACAAACCCTCCTGCAGAGTCACAGCAGACCTTGCTACGGCTTTTCTAACTAAAAGATTTAAGTTCTTTCAAATTGCTTTCGCTTTTCAACCTTGATTTAGATGTATTTTTTTTTTATTTTGTTAAATATCTTTTCTGAGACCATTTACAAGCCTTTTAAAGGCAAATTAAACCAACCCCTGTTACCTCTTAGATCAATACTTGATACAGCCAGCCAGCAGAGCAGGGCTGCCCCAGATCCTTCATAATAGAGGGGTGGGAAGCAACCAGGGTGGGCAGGAAGAAGAGGTTGTCCTCGTAGCACCTCAGGGGGAGCCCTCAGGGGTAGGGGACGGTCCTACCCCTGGAACCACATACCACAACCCTTCTTGGTAGAGGCAAAGCTCAAGTGAAGCTGGAGCAGGATCCCAGGACAGTCAGTCGACACCTGCACATCCAGCTCAGGCTTTACTGGTGCCTTTGGCTTCCCAACCCCTCAAGCAGCCAGAGCTTTCCTTGTCTCCTACTTTTTCTCTCTGCCTGGAAGTATCTATTTTTAGTGAGGACTGATGGTCTATTTTGAGTTTTAAGTTACTGCACGTGGGATTTCTCATCATCGTCGTCGTCTCTTCGACAGACTCCCCCCTCTCAGACTTTTGTCCCCTCTTCTGCAGGGAAGCCCCCGGAGAAGGAACATCCCGAGAAGGCTGAGAACATCGCTCTCGTTTGCATAATCAACCTATCTGCCACAGAGCATGGAGGGGCTGGGAGGCAGGAGGGGGTGGATGTAACACACTTGCCATTATCTCTGCTCTTTTTGCACCTTCTTTTCAGTCTCTCTCGCCCGCTCTTTTTCCCCCTTACCAGCTTTGCTCCCGCCTATGAAAAATCAGCAAATAAAAAGTTACATTAACCCCACCCTGACCTCTCCGACATAATACACTGTGGGCTGATGGGCTGCCTTTGGAGCTTCGTTGAAAAGCTGTCATTCTTCGGCATCCCAAGTACAGCCTAGGGAGCATTTATCGGATAATTAATATATTAAATGCATGAAAAATAGTTACACAGGCCCCCCCCCCCCACCAGATCCTTCCCACACATACACATCTACTGCCTTCTCTTACAGGGAAAGAAGGGATGCAAAAAAGAAAGGGGGGGGGGGGGGGG